>JAJMKQ010000246.1:0-112202 GCA_030569395.1 Petasospora rhodanensis
CTACTAGCGTCTAGTCGACGTACCCGGCGGCGCCGCGGGCCGATCTATTCCATCGGCGTAACAGAATCTTGAAGTTTTATGTGAGCCTGATATAATTGGGTGCATATCTTGGAAATTGAGAATTCTCAAATAAACCCGGTCATACGTGGTGTCCTGATGTACTAAGCTCTCAGAAGGAAGGTCAGCAACCAACGTCACGTCTTTAATACGCTCTGGTTCCGGCTAGAGTTGACGGTACCCAGTTAAAGCCCGAGGGAATGGTCCTCATGTGCCCAGATCTGAGCCAAAAGCTTGCTTAGAATCGGCCCCACAGAGCAAAAAGCAATGATCCGGCCGTTGAAACCTTAAGCAGGTATCTGCTCTTGGATCAGAATTTTGTGCCAAAGCGCGCAAATTCGTGCAAAAAACTCACATTTCTTTTTGCGGAGTTGCCTTATTCGGAGAGTTTGGCAGGAAGTTCAATTAAAGCTCAGCGCAAAAAGTGCGACAAAAGTTTAGCGAGGCAAGGGGCAGAGGTGGCCTCCTTCTCATTTATCCACACCCAGAAGTTTATTCTCAAGTGTGCCAGCCATTTGCCACCCTTCTGCCACTGCAAACAGCTCCCCTGTACTTTCTCACGAGGCCTTTCACATTCAGTGCTCGCTCGAATCGTTTGGCATATCCACTTATCCGCGGTGAACCCACTTCGCTCAAAGTCTGTTTCATCTTCAGTGAGGAACCGAACTATCTGAAAAGTGCTACAGAGGTCACTTTCTTCCGCAGTTGCCACCCAGTAAAGTCCCAGACAACGAAGGAAAGTCCCAAGATACCCAGAGGAACGACCAGAAGCTAACGAGAGAGGAAGAGAACTCTTATCACTGTACACCCCGACTTCCCCTCAAGATCTTGTTCCCACCAAAGAAGCGCCAGAGCATTATCGACGCGGACACGAATCAACAGTCATTACAGATGAGCACCTATTCACTGAACCGCTCGATGGAGTCAGAGACCCCTCCGACTGACTATTCTGATGTGCCAGAGACCAAGTCGTTGTTGCCTCCACTCCCAGATACGATACTGAAGCCGTCGCTGACACTGAAGGAACGCATACTGGATACGGATGACACATCCTCTCGGATCCCACAGACATCAATATTCTCAACTCCTCCTCGAAGAACGACATCGAGAGCTGTGCACACACCAAGCACACCACAGACATCGTCATCAGCGACAGCGTTCACGACACCCAAGACACAAGCCTCGCCGATGTTTGCCCTCGACACAGCTACGAACCCACAGACGCCCAAGGCCAAGGATCCAACGTCTTCGCCATTCTCTCCAGTGATACCCATCGACGAGCGTTTTGGAGTGAGTCTTGCAGAACCAGACATGGATCATACACCGAACTCACCGATGGAGAAGCTACGGTACTACGAGACATGCCAGAGAACGCAAGACCAGGAGTTTGAGAAGACTATTGAGAGTCTGAAGAGCAGTGGATGGATGAGTGAGGCTGAACTGGCGAAGCTGAAGAAGGCTAAGAATGAGAACTGGCGCCGTTGGGATGTCAAGATCAAAAGTGCAAGAAAAGAGGTGAGTCTTTCCAAGGAGAACAGTCACAGCAAGTTCAACTTTGCCAGGGCACTGAGCTACAGACAGAACAGTTCGAGCAGTGTCTCATCGAAGGAGAAGGTAAGGAGCTGACATTCTACGGAGGTGCCTTGTACATACAAGAATAGAGCACAGCGTTAAAGGCATTTGCGAGTTTCTTGTAGGAATACAGAGAAGGTCAGGCTTTGCCGGTTTACGAACCTCTGCTGTCCTTGGAACGAACCGGGCCCCTCACCAACCCCACAATCATGCTTAAACGCCTTTAACGCCCACTCCACATAAGCGAGATCACCCAAACACCACAATTTACCGGATTGGGAAACGATGCTGCGCGGGCGGAAACCGTGAGCGGGCAAAATCTGGGCAGATCTTCTCTTTCCACGGGCCGACGAAAAGCCTTTAGCAGACGCAGACCCCACACATCCACCACGGGACCATCGCTGAAATGACCTCCACGCCGTCCATCCAGCAGATCGAGCAGTCCATCGAGAAGAACCGCGTGAAAAACACGTATCTGGACCCTCAACATTCCCTCCAGTGCCTCCACGATCTCCGTGCCCACATTCTCCGTGGCGGCGCCGGCGACGAGGATGCCACCGCGCGTGCCACCATGGTGCTGGCCACTGTTCTGAGGCTCTCAAAGAGAAATGACAACTACCTTGACATCCTGGACGAGGAGTTGCTGTCCAAGATTCTGGGATTCGTCTCCAAGACGCTCACCGCCGATGTCGTTATCGCTGTCCTCCGAATCTTGCTGCTCTTCATGAAGGGCAAGATCTTTGAGATTCTGCTAAGCGAGGACTACCTTGTCCCACTACTCAACGCAGTCAACGCTAACCTTGGCTTCATTGACGTGCTCAGTGCTAAGCTCTACGTGGAGAACTGTGACCTGATCGTCTTCGCGCTGGAGTTCCTCGACGCGTACGTTTCCATCGACCACTTGTCCCTGAACTCCACATCACACATGCTCGAAGTGCTGCTGTGCATCCAGAACTCCGAGTTCAGCATTCTTCTCAACCACTACTGTCATGATCCACGCTTCGTCTCTGTGCTCGAGGGGCCAATGAACAGACTTCTCGACTCCCTGTCGAAGGCGTATGCCATGCTCAACACCGTCAAGATCAACGAGAACTCCGCCTTCCAGACTGAGCTCGTGTCCAAAGCCCTGTCCCAACTCCCAAAGCTCGAGAGGGTCAAAGAAAAGCAGTTCATCTTGGAGAATTACTCCATGCTGCAGTTGTTGGATCTCTACTTCTTCTTCGAGAATCCAAACGTCACATACAGAAAGGCCTACCACGAACAACTCCTGTTCAACCTCAGCAAGAACCAGATATTCCCTGTGACACAGGTCTCGTTCAGAATGACCAATCTGATTCTCCAGGTGTTTGAGGATGAGCAGGCCTACCCAAAGCTCACAAACAGCTTGTTTCTCAGAGACTTGCTTCACTATCTCACCTTGGCCAAATTGCTTGAGATTTGGAACGAGTCCAAGGCCCAGATTGAAGATTTGGACACTATCTTGCCGCTGATTGACATCTTATACGCCTTCGTTGATGAGAGACTTGAAACGGAAGAGCTCGATGTGGTGGGGAAGATCAACGACTCCTTCAGAGCCGCTACTTACGAAGAGCTTCGTCAGATCCAGCTCGACAACTTCAAGTTCAGAGTGCAGAAGAGCACACTAGAAGAGACAGAGAATTTTGACAAGCTCCTCAAGTCACAGGTGCTTGAGTTCATCAAGAACCAGAGATTCCTTCAGTTGGCCAAGGGTTCGTGGGTGTACGCTGACTTGCCCTCATTCAAGAACTCCACACAACAGAGTTCGAGCTACTTCTTCATCATCCTCTCTCCAAACTTCAAACAGCTGTTGTATAAGGAGTACAAGATGACACTACAGAACACGCCGAACATTGACAAGTCCGGTATCGCCATCGACATCTCATCCATCGCCAACTTCAAGATCGAGGAAATTCACCAGGTGGACCCTACGATACAGCAACAGGCCCAAGAGTCAGGGAGACTCATCAACCTCGTGGATAAGACCATCATCAACAAGATCACACTGTTGAACAGAAAGGGGAGAACTCTCTTCACGTTCTACGCCAAGAAGCAGGACTCGTTGATCTGGCTGGATGGTCTCAACCTACTCATTGGGAACACCAACAACTTGTCTGATGACCTCAAGTTCCAGATCGCTAAGCTTTTTGAGATCAGAAAGACCGTGCAGTTGTTGAACTTTGACGCCGAGCCAATCAAGCCAGCGGAGACAGCCGTGTTGGAGAACGAGGAACAGACATTGGACTACTTGGAGAAGTTGGCCACAAACTTCTATTACACTTGAGTTTTGTACATTTGAAGGAATATACCAACTTTTACTTCTTCTTTGGTTTCTGCTTCTTGAAAAAACGCTCTTGATCAGCGGCTCTGTCAGTCTTCGTCTTCTTGTAGACTCTCTTGTTGTCACCCATATCCTCTCTGGCCTCTTTCTGCTTACGCTTTTTACTGTTGAGCTTCTCCTTCTTTTTCTCCTTCTCACCCACTGTGAGCTTCTTGTCCTTCTCAGACTCGAACCATGTTCTCTTTGGTCTGGCCTGGATCTCATTCTTGTACTTCAAGATGTTCTCACCCTTACGCACCTCCATCTCAGCCTGTAACATCTCCTTCTCCGCCTTCTCCTCCTCCAAAATCTCTTCGACAACTTCCTGCTTGGAGTCAATGAGCTTGTGGATCTCCTCAACCTCCTTCCAATTCACCTCACGACCAATAACTGTCTTTCTCACCTTTGTGTTTGGATTCGTCTCCGTGCTCTTGATGGCATCCTTCACGATGGCTCTGTCAGCAGAACTCTCACCGACGAAGGAGATGGATCTACCTTCACGTCCACCTCTGGCTGTACGACCAACTCTGTGGAGATACACCTCGTAGTTCTTTGGCATGTCAAAGTTGATAACCACTTCGATCTTTGGGATATCCAAACCTCTCGAAGCAAGATCGGTACAGATCAGGATCGGCACTGTGAGGGTCTTGAAGTTGTTGATGGATGTGATACGTTGTTCTTGTGTCAGATTACCGTGAAGTTCAGAAACTTTGAGACCGAGAAGACCCAAGATGACTCTCAGCTTATGTGCTTGTTCCTTTCTCGACACGAAGATAACGATTCTTTGGTCTCTGGAGAACTTCTTGAGAATGTTGAAGAGCACCGATGGCTTGAGGTGGTCTCTCTTTCTGATACGGACAAACTCCTGCACCAACCCTGTGGCAGCTTGCTTTGGAGGGTCGATCATGATCCTCACTGGCTTCTTCATGGACAACTGGACGAGAGACTTGATCTTGGAGTTCATCGTGGCAGAGAACAGCATCGTCTGTCTCTTTGTTGGCAACAGCTCCAAAATCTCAGTCAACTCCTTCTGGAAACCCTCCTCCAACATTCTGTCAGCTTCATCGACAATCAAGATCTCCACGGTGTCCACGGAGAAAGATGCACTGTTTCTCATGTGATCAATGAATCTACCAGGTGTGGCAATGACGATATCCGGTCTCTTCTTCAATTCTTGCTCCTGCTGTCTCAAATTCAAACCACCAACGGCCAATCCGAACGAGAGACCATTGACAAACTTACCAATCTTCTTACCCACGTCGGCGACTTGGAGGGCCAACTCTCTCGTAGGCGTGAGTACAATAACTCTGGTGGCGGCAACCTTTGATGGTTTGAACAGGAGTCTTTCAATGACAGGGGTCAAGTATGCAGCGGTCTTACCGGAACCAGTGACAGCACCGGCAATAATGTCCTTACCCAGGAGTGCGATTGGGATGGTGGCACCTTGAATTGGAGATGGCTTGGTATATCCCAGAGCAGCGAGACCCTTGAGCACTGGACGCGAGAGATCGAGGGACTGGAAAGTCTGATGTGTCACCTTCTTGGCCTCTTCCGCCTCAGTATCGGGAGCATAGAACTTGGCGATCTCCTCTGGTGAGTCCTCGTCTTCATCCTTCTCCTCCTCAGACTCTGGCTGTGGTTCTGGCTCTTCTGGAGCATCTTCCTCTTCCTCCTCATCCTCTTCGTCTGCGACAGCGGCTGGCTGGTTAGCTCCCATTCCGAACCCGTCCATGGCGAGATCGTCGTCATCAGAGTCCTCATCTTCCTCTTCGTCATCTCCTGGACTATCTTCCTCGTTGTCACTGTCCAGGGGAGCACCGGCTAGTTGACCAAGACCACCTTTTCTTCTGATGATGGAGTCCAAGTCGACATCCTTCTTCATGTTCTCCTCGTCCTTGTCGTCACCTTTGAACTCCCAGCCTTCGAAGCCGGACTTGGTCTCACCATCTTCGAGATCGAAGTTGAACCCAGGGTCGAAGTCCGCTCCAGCGTCATCGGCTTCCTCGTCATCAGAGCCCTGCTTCTTAGCCTTCTTGTTCTTCTTTGTCTTCTTCGCCTTCTTCACGGGCTTGATCTCCTCCACCTTCTCGTCCGCGGAGTCAAGGTCCGGAATGTCTGAGTCGGAGTCTGAGATAGTGGGCACTTCGCCGTCGATGAGTCTGAACTTGGTCATTGCTCTAGTCTGCTTCTTCCAAAGGGAGAGTCAAAGCTGGGGCAGAAGAGCTCATCGCATCCCCTGAAGTTAAATTTTTCTTTGGCAAATGGCGCAAAAAGCCAGCGCCAATTTGCGCTTTTCACGCGCCAAATTGCACAGCACCGCGCGCCCCTCGAAAAGAGTACACCAAACCCCCCTTCAAACCCATTCACCACCACTGGGAACTGGCCTTCTCCACCAACACTCGACAATGAACACGATACGACACTACGCCTCCGGCTTCTCCAGACTTCCACACTATACTGAATTTGCCTTCAAAACCACGGACCAGCTCGCGCCGGCCACCATCTTTAAACAGATTGTGATACTCCAGTGCTTCTACTACGCCACGGCCTCCATCTCGTGCTACCTCGTCGCATGGCTGCAAGGCCTCACGTTCAGCTGGGGATGGGTGTTTGACTGGACGACGGTGTCGCTCGAGAACTCTGTCGGCGTGTACCTCATTGGGATGTGGCTGTGCGATGCGTTTGTGTGTGTGCTGTTCATGACTATCATCGTGGGGAGATCGAAACTCGCCTGGGACTTTGCATTGACCATTCATGCCGTCGATTTGGTGGTTGTGTGGGTCTACACGGGTGCCTTCCCCTCGAGTCTGATCTGGTGGATGGTGCAGGGCGCGTCGAGCCTGGTGCTGGTTTCGCTCGGAACGTACACGTCGCGGTGGAGGGAGCTTCGAGACACCTTCTTTGATGGGTTGGCGGATGCTGAGATGGGCCAGGCCCGTCCGTTCACCCAAGGTATTGAAATGACCGACCAGACGAGCGAGGATACTACTACCACTATAACAGCCCACTAAGTGGCAGACGAGGGAAATTTTAATGTGAGTTGTATAGATCCCACCAATCAACAATAGCATTGGGTCTTGCTGCTATCCGCCACAGTTCGATCAACGAGACTTAGCGTCGTAACTTTTCTTCGTACCACTCTGCTGGCGCCAGGCTGGAAGATTTGTGTGGATATCGTGTTCCCCCAATTGGGTATGTCGCCGTACTGGACACCGAAGCTCTGATTCTCAGGGTCGATGAGGCCAAGCTCGATCTTTGTGAGAATGGACTCCGCCAGGGCGCCAAACACCTCGTCAACATGGTCGCCCGTGGTGGCAGAGACCTTGACGTAGCGGATGTCGTCACCGCCGTCCAATCCAGCGAGGAATGCGCTCACCTCCTCGTCAGACACCACCATCGAAGGGTCCGTCTCTTCAGCCAGCGCTAGGTCCGCTTTGTTTCCCACGAGTACCACGCTGGGATCTCTCGCCAGCGCCTGCACGTCGTCCCAGTGCTCCTTCAACTTGTACAACGTCTCCCTCTCGAGCAGGTCGAACACCAGCACCACCCCAGCGCTTCCTCTGTAGTACTTCCTTGTCAGGCTGCGGAAGCGTTCTTGTCCAGCGGTATCCCACAATTGGAGCTTGAACGGCACATCGCCCACAGCAATGAACTTGGAACTGAAGTCCACTCCAATCGTCTGCGAGGACTCTTGTGGGAAGTGGCCCGTCACGAAGCGGTGCAGCAGACACGTCTTCCCCGTGTTGGAGCACCCCACGATGATCACTTTGGCGAGGTAGTCGTAGGACGAGCGGACCACGGACGTCACTGACTTGGCGCTGCTCCGGCTCACTACCGAGTCCATGTTGCTAGACATTCGCTGCTGGTGTGTATGAGTGCGTGGATGGGCGTGTGCTGAGCTTGAAAGTGTGTGGAATGCTGTAGGTGACAATTTCCTGTCGAGCAATTTCGTGCTGCTGCCTCTGCTGCTGCCCCGTTATCAACGCGGTGATGCCCGTCGCAGGCTGCCGTCTACATACATACGCCATTTCCTCGAGTCCTTATATTCATCAGTTGTCAGTCACAACAGCACCGGCAGAACAGTCCCCGTATAAATCAAACCGTCTCTGCTCCCGCGTTGGGATGTTGCGTCTCACCTTGTCCACCATCGACGGGTCAATCTCCACAACGAGCACCTGTTCATCCTTGGACGCCTCCTGGAGCACTTTGCCCATCGGATCAACCACAAGAGAGTGCCCATATGCCTTGTACTTCGCCTCCAGATCCCTTGCTGGCGAGCACAGCATCACATAACACTGGTTATCAATAGCCCTTGCCCTAGCCAGTGCCTCCCAGTGCAATGGGCCCGTCGTCAAGTTGAACGCACCAGGATAGACCATCATGAAGGAATCGTATGGCGGACGTGTGGCCACGTGTGCCACCTCCGGGAATCTCAAGTCATAACAGATTCCCAGACCAACGTTCCTGTTCACACCTGGGAGGTTGAACACCGTGTTGCTCCCTCCTGCGCCCAGAACCCTGCTTTCTTGGAACGAGATCTTTCCTGGGATATTCACGTCGAACAGGTGCGTCTTTCTATGCTTTGCAATCTGTTTCCCCTCCGAATTGAACACGAGGGAGGTGTTGTAGATCGTGTCGTTGGAGGATTCGGGAAAGGACCCACCAATAAGCGTGACGCCGTACTCCTTTGCCAGGGAGGAGAGGAATTCAGAGGTTTCACCGTTGGGGACAGGTTCACAGTATTTCCGGAATAGCTGTACCGAGTATGGAGAGTTGAAGCATTCTGGGAGGATGACGAGGTCCAGTTTGTCATGTTGTTTCACTGTTTGTTCGAGCAGGTGGCGAACCCGAGTGAAGTTCTCGTGTTTAATGGGCGATGTTTTCAGTTGGACGAGTGCAGTTCGTAGAAGTTTGGACATTGTAGGATAGGCGATGTTTGAGTTGGGTGTTAATGTGGTTCTGTTAAAAGGGAGAGTTTCCGACGCCGTTAAACTTTTCCTCGAATTCTGAAGATGCGGGGGTGAAGCTCTACGTACCCACACAAAAATCATAGTCATCATTTCGTTACGTCGTACATGAAGTTTCGTCATTTCTTGCGTACTTTCAGTCTTCTCGTGGATGTGTCCACAGGCTCATTCACAGGCTTTCGCCGGTCATAGGTCCACTGATCTAGCACTTTGTTGTATCTCCAAGTGTCCCCCAATTTCCCTGACTTCAAGTAGATGTAGATCAGTCTGTCCACAATGCTCGTACTGACCTCAATATCCGTGCTCCGGTGATGATTGAAGTGTTCGACAAAGTGTGATGTGATCAAAGTGACCGGGTTCAGAGACATTTTGGTGTCTTCGAGTGCCTCAACGAGGTCCTTGTAGAACAAGTGTAGAACTTTGACAGAGCAATTGCCACTCTGGAAACATCTGATCAGACCTGCTTGCTTGAGTGACCTTTTCGTTTCCTCAAAGAACTGCTTCTTCGTTGTACCATCTCCACCACCTTGGGCCTCTGCCATCTTCCCCAAGAACTCCTTGATATCCGGTGCCTCCTTGATTTCAACGAGAGGAAACTTGACTTCCTTGAGCGTAGCCATCTTGGTGATCACCCGGACAGTAAGCTCTTCGTCATCGTATTTCTTCACCACTCTCAATGGATGCCTCTTGTCGGACAGAAGGAACCACACGTCGTCGTCAAATCTAAGAGGCGGCGATCCATGTATCGAATTCTTCAATGGGACCTTTCTCTCAAACACATCCTTCGTGATCTCTTCCAAGTCCGAGTCCGAGTCCACTTCATCAACTTCAATCAGCGTACTTCTCTCAGACTTCTTCAAACCCTTCTGGTGGATGAGAACGGAGGAGTCCAACACCAATGGCACGTCATCATCTGGATCACTGAAAAGCTCCATATTTCTCTGCATCAGCTTCTTCTTCAAGTCCCTCGGTGTCATGCGGTACTTCACCGCCTCATTCGGATCGGAGTAGATTGGCGTCTGATACCATGGAGTAGACAAGGCATGACGGACCTTGATCACCTCTCTCCACGCCGCTGCCTCAGTGTTGATAGACGACTTCTTGTTCTTCCCATTGTCAACCATCTTGAGATGCTCACACATTAACTCCTTCTGCACCCCGCCTCTGCTGTTGTGGTAGTAGTCCATCGATCCGATGATCTCCACTAACGCTCCGGCCTCACACTCAACATCGTTCATCCGTGCACCCCACAGCATCTCCCTCGGGAGCTTGGCAATAATCATGGCACCAGAGCTGTCGTCAATGTTGAGGTAATACATCACCGTCTCCCTCATCTCCCTCGTGAAGAAATCCCTGATCCTCCCCATGATCCTGACTCTCCTGACAGGGTGATTCTTCAGCAGCACAAATTTCTCCCTGCGTTGTACATCGAGACCCTTGAGGCCATACACATCCACAATATCAGCGCTGTGCAGGAGATCAAACACAAACACGGGCGTCACACGGTCGAAAAACGGTGAACAGTGGAACGTCTCTGGTGCGTAGAAGTCGACTCCATCTCGTCGGAGCGTCACGTTGTCAATTCCTGGTGCGAAGTCTCGAACTGTGGATGTCTCAAAAGAGATCCGCACACGTTTGGGCATGCTCTTCGAAGTGGGCGAGAGAGTACCATTCGTTCATTCAGGGGTGGGTAAGGAGAGTTGGGACAGCTAAACTATTTGGGAGGGAAGCGCCAGGGCACGGGCCGCATAACCATTTGCTGACATAACCGCTTACACAATTTTACTGGTGTCCGGGTGTATCGTACGGGCTTTGATTTCTTTTTGTGCACAGGCGATTGGTTGTGTCGTCTGCTTGGTGTTGAAGGCGGCAAGAAAGCACCAACAGCCCACCGGTGAAGATGATATCATACCTCTCAAAGGCCTTTCCAAGGCTCAGCAGATCTCAGCTGGAGCTTTTCAGAGTAAGTTTTCTCCAGAAAGAGGACCGACGTTCCCCCATAGGATGACGTGAAGCACTAACATGATTTACCCACAGTTCACATTTTATCTCATGACGCCTATCGGAGTGATGTACTACGTTGGTGTGGACGCAGACAAGAAGTTCAACGTTCCAGGGTTTTGGCCAGACCCGGAGACGACGAATAAGATCCCAAAGGAGCCTCATGAGATCAAGGCTGAGCTCGCCAGAATGAAGAAGGAGTCGTTGGAGAAGCGTAAGAGACTGGAGGAGAAGTTGAGAGAGGAGTACGGTATCGATGTTGAGGCAGAGAGAGCTAAGCTCCAGAAGTGAATGAGTATTTAATGAGTCGTCGTGTACATAGTGTTTAACATGGTCCCAAACTTTCGTATTTACTCTGGGGTATTAGTGTAAGACACCTGCTGCAACAAAGTGTGGTAAAGCGACATTACCTCTATCTTCGTTTGATCTGAGACAGCACATGTGGGATCCTGCTGGATGAGGTTCATAAAGTTCAACACCGTCGCGAGCTTGTCCGCCGGAGTGCCATTGATCAACATGGCATCCAGACCATTCGAACCTTGTGTTGGAACCTCAGGGTATGAAAACTCATTCTTGATATTGGCATAGACCTGTGATGGAGCCAGCTCTGACATCGGCTGGAGCTGTGTGATCACCGTTGGCGTGTGCTGCTCCGAGGGGAAATTCGACGAGGCAAACTGGTCAAAGTCCGTCATCTCAGTGTCAAACTGGAAGTTGTCAAAGTCGAAGAAGTCCATGTCTTGGGACCCGCTCCCACTCGACATACTAACACCGTTGTCTTGAAACCCTGTCATCCGACTTACCGCTCTCTGCAACTCACCAAGTTTCTTTAATCTTTGGAAGTCCTGACCAAGGGTGTGTGAAAACGGTGCTCGTCTCGGTTGTCCCGTTGTGTGATCAAAGTCGTCGTAGTTGTCCACGATACAACTCTGGACGATCTCCTCGTGGGAGAGGAACGTTTTGTTGATCTTGCGCTCGACTTGGAGGTCCAGAAGTGAGAGTACATCCCACGGCTCCTGCACTTTGAGCTGGTCGATCAACCCAACGAGTTCGGTCTCCAAGGTGTCATCAAACATTCGACGTCTTTGGAAGTTATGCGTGACGTTCTCAGGGAGAACACCAGACTGTTTCCATGAGGACTGGACTCGACCTTCGGACACAGATGCCCAAGCGGCCTTAATGAGATCGAACGTCTCCGACATGTCAAATGTTAACTCCTCCTTATTCAGCAGTCTCTTGTTTTTCAACTTGGTCTGACGTGATATCAACTCCTCATACTGCTTGATCCTGAACTTGAGCCTAAACTCATTCTCGATTCCCCAACTCATGGGCAGGAAGTTCGATGAGCTCGTGGTGTACAACAGTCTGATCCTCTGAAGTTTGATGTTGACCACACGATGCGAAGCGGAGTCGTCCAAAATGATGATGATATCTCTGTTCTGCAATGCGAGTCTCTTGTCCAAGACAGACAACCAATCATAGAACACAGTGGAGGTGAGCCATTTCATCCGATTGCTGTGGTAGCCGACACCATGCTTGTTCGACGCCTTGATCGATGACTTACCCTCGAAGCAAGGGTAGTTCTCATAACGTCCAATGATGAGTGGATCCAACTTCTCCGAGCCATCACCGTTCACACAGAGCATGCATGTAATGAAATCAGAGTTGTCATTGTAGAGTGACTTGTCCAAGAGCAAGTCATTGCTCAGAAAGATCTCGTCGAGCGTGAAGATCTTCTTTGGATCGATACCCTGGAGCAGTGTACGTAACTGGTCCCTCTCTTCGAACGTCCATACCTTCAGTCTGTTGGAGTACAGATCTTTCTCGATCGTGTTGAGGGTGATGTTCACCTTTGACAGGAACTGCGAACACCATCTGAACGAGAACTCACCGTTACCGTCCCTCATGTTTGGCGGGAGTTGCTTCCAAAAGTTGGAGGCCGAGCTGACAATGATGGGCGCCGTGATGGGGATGTTGTTCCATACGCACTGTGTGATCCACTCCGTCAAAACTTTTCGTAGTAACGGGTTCGACGAACGTCTGCGTCTGATGAGCTTGAACTCGTGCTCCTTCAACGAAATCAGCTCGTCCTTCCTCGACAGGATTCGGGAGATGGTGGTCTGGGACGGTGGCTTCGCTGTGTCGAATCGCCGTTGGGCCCAGACAGCCAGATCAGTCTGGGTCATCTCTGGATTTGCCTCGGCCATCAGACAGATATCGATCTTTTGCTTGATGGAGAAGCCCATTGTGTGGGTGACGGGAAGCGTGGGGGGTGGGGTGACGGAGTTGTGGGAGGGAGTAATTGGCGGGAACGAAGGGAGAGTTGTGGTAAAGACACCAACGAAACGATGAACACAGTGGATGATGGCTTCCCGGTTTGCGGCTGTGACTCCTCAAACAAAGAAGAGAGCTGAACAGAGGGCAAGAGACGTCCGGATTGGACCGTCTGATGCCGCTGCTGTACGGGGCCGTGTCAGAGTCAGAGTGTGCCCATACCAACACCCAGACACCGGCACAAATCGCGCATCGCGCGCTGGCCGGCCTTTCACCGGGATATGCGCTTTTGGCACCTGGAGGGGGGTTTGTTGAAGGAGACTGAGCAGTGGAAAGTGAGAGCGAGCAGCAATGGTCAGTTCCTCGATGTGTGCCTCGCCGATGAGCTACTAACGACTTCCCCACAGTCAATATCAGCAACCGCAATTGCAGGCCCACCGCCACAAGGCCCTACCCTGTTCCAGAGACTCGCAGAGTCTTCGCATCCAATTGCACTCTTGTTCTTCCTAGGATTCAGATTTGGTAAGTGCCTCCTCCTCCATTATAGTCTTGTCAGCACACTGACTGACCATTTCCTCAGGATCTCTCCTCGCCTACCTCTTTGGCCTCCTCTTCACAGACAACTTGTGAGTACAGATACCCCTGTCATACCCGGTCCCGACAGCGAATACTAACGCCATTGGCACAGCATCCTTGAGTTTATCACAGTGATACTTCTTCTCGCTGCAGACTTTTGGAATGTGAAGAACATCAGCGGCAGACTCCTCGTTGGGCTCCGTTGGTGGAACGAGACGGACGATAACGGAGATAGCATATGGGTCTTTGAGACAGCTAACCCGGACAGAGTGGTCAACCCGATCGACTCGAAGGTGTTCTGGGTCATTCTGTACGCTAGTCCTGCATTCTGGGTTATCTTGGGTATCCTTGCGCTTTTGAAGTTTGAGTTCCTCTCACTGTCTTTGGTTATCATCGCCATTGCTTTGACTATGACCAACGCTATGGCCTTTACCAGATGCGACAAGTTTGGTAAGGCCAACGATCTGGCATCCAACGTTTTCGGAACCGTCTCCGGTGGTCTTCTCAGCAGAATCTCGCCTTTCGCTTTGTTTGGCAGAAGCTGAAGCGCTTAAAATGAAGGAGTTATGTATACTAGAAGCGCTTCCCTGTAGGTCACGTGCACGAACTCGCGAAATTGCGATGGTATACAAACAACGGCGTTGACGCCATCCACGTACTCTTGCCCTTTCTCAGCAGCTGCGGGGAGGAAGAACAGCGAATCGTTCACAATCAAAATGCCTAGAGCCATTAAAGGTATGCATTGAAAGGCTTCGGACCATAACGAACACCAGACTAACGGCCCCGTACCCAGGATTCATGATCGAATGTGACCCATCCATTAGAGCACTCATAGTCAAGATCGACTCCGAGAGGCACGACATTGTCATCCAAGAACTCGACGACACACATCTTCTGATAGATGGAAGCAAAGTAGAGTTTGTGAAGAACGAACTCAACAGAATTCTGGCGGAGAACACCTACAACCCACTCGACGATGAAGAGGAAGAGGCGTGATGTTTACCAAGAAAAAGTACTAATGACGTTATGACTTGTTTATTTTATGGAGTCTGTAATCTCTCTTTTGTCGGACTGGAAGATCCCAGTGTGAGCTCAGCCATCTGGTCCACAGGTGTTTGTAACTGTGGCTGGTCATCCTCCTCGAACATCTTTGCCACGATCTGACCGATGAAGGCAATCATCGTGTCAACTTCCACGACGTGTACAGAGTTCTTGACCTGGTGTCCCACGGTGCTGAAGTAGTTCTCATAGCTCTGAATCACAACCTCCTGGACACCATCGATCAGCGTGGTGACGACTTGTGGATCATCAATGAACAACTGGATCTGATCTTTGATTCTTGGGAGATACTCCTCCAGGTTGGCCTGTAGCTTCTCCACATCCTTGTCAGCTGTCTCGACGGTGCTGGTAGTCAGTGGTTCCACGATTTGCTTCATACAGTCTTCGGTGAATGCATGTACCACGTTCCTCAACTCAGTCTGTAACTCCATACGAGCATCAATCATGTTTCTCACAACTTTTGGAACACTCTCCCTCACTAGACCAATAATGCCACCCTTCTCGTTGAACACGCCTTCTCCGTTACGGATCTTGTTCAAGATGTCACCAACACCACTGAAGTCCAAGAAGGTCTCACTGCTCACATACTCAATGTCAAAGTTCTGAACCTGGTCTTTCAACATCAGCAGATTCTTCAAGAAGAACAAGTCAGACTCCAACGGACTAATTGACGCCTTCGAGAATGCATAAGCCTCTCTCAGCGAGATGATACAGTCATGGACAATGTTATGAGCCAGATCATCAAACACTGAAGACGAAACGAGCTGGTAGATCTTGGATAAAAGTGCCACACCCTTATTCAGAGGCGGATACCAATCCTGACTCGTCTTAGTGTTAGCAGTCAAGATCAACGAGGCCTCGTCATCCATCACACCCTCACTCGAAACCGGGCCCATCGGCTGTGACTTCCGTCTGTGTCCAATCTGGAAGTCCTTCGTTGTAGGTCTGTACTTGACGATCTTTTCATCGACAAACCACTGAGCACGGAACACAAGACGGGATTGCACGTCCTGGAGGATTGGTTCAAAGATGACACCGTACTCAACCCCCTCGCGGGCCTCTTCGAGTTCGCCCTCGTCGTACTCGTAGTATTTGTCCAGGAGAGAGGCGAGTTCACAGAGCGAGTTCAAGGATTGTTCACGAAGGATCTGGTTTCGAAGGAAGTCGTACAGCGGTTCAGAGAGCTGTTGGAACCAATTGGTCAGTGCGTCTTGGTGATCAATCGGGAAGATTTTGTGGAAGAGCTCGTATTCGTCTTTGAAGATCTTGGAGAAGTATGAGATGCTTGTCTGTGCGAGTTGCACCAATGAACGCTTCTTGTCCAGGGCGTGTCTGAGATGCTCGGTAATTCTCGGTTGGAGGAATCTGTATCTGATGCCAAAGTACACGTGGAAGCAGTCATTGAGCAAGCCCTCAAATGACTCGTCATCGACTCTTGAACAAAGCTCGATGGCCACATCCTTCAAGAATTCAGCATCAGAGGCGAATCTGGTATAGATCAGCGCGTCTTCAGTGATGGAGCTGTTCCCACCCAACTTCTCCGTGATGGTGTCTCTGATGGTCTTGATGTTGTTGACAATATAGTTTCTGATCAGCGTCAGAGCCCTCGTGAGACACTGCTTGAACCTCAACAGGAATATCTCGTGCTCCTTGTGATCCTTGTGGGCCTCCATGAATGCGATGCACTCATCCAGCTGCCCAAGCATCTTCTTGAATGAGTCCCTTCTCACAATATTTGGACTGGGATTGTTCAGCTTTCTAGTGAATACATCGAGCTGTTCGTAGTATGCAAGGTTCTGCTTGAGCTGGTCATTGAGCTCGATGAAGCTGTTGTACTCGCCAATCAATGCGTCGGACTGGGACTGGAACTCAAAGGTCTCCTTGGTGACAGTGTCGTACTTGACAGTCAGGTCCGTAAGCTCGTTGATGATCTTGTCCGAGTGATCCATCAACTCGGTGTAGACGTTCTTCCTGAAGCGACAGGTCTCGAGGAAACGTGTGTACTTGAGGATCTGTTGGGACTCGATCAAGTCCTGCTCCTCTGCCGTTGGTAACACGTTGTAGTCAAACGTGTTGTTGATGTACTTGGAGATCAGCGCCTCCTTCTCCTTGGAATCGAAAGGGAAAAGCAAATCATCTGTAGTAGTTGTGTGCGGTTTGAGGGTTTCGGATGACAGACAGCGCTTCAATACTGGCGCGTGTTCTTCGTGGTCCTCGATGTAATGGTGGGCACCTTCAGCTTCACGCGGGATCCGCACTGCGATCCGCTGGACGACGGAGTTGCGTCTGGCGCGACTTCCCGTTCTCTTCCTCGTGATGCCTCCGTTCTCGACAGTCATCTCGGTTGTCTGATGTGGCAATTGTGGGCCTCACTGCTCCTTGATTCCGGGTTGATGTGTCCTTCTCGACCCGCGGCCCTGGCGTTGGCGGGGCTTTCATTGATCATGGTGTCTGGATGTTACACGGGTCGAATTGGCAGACTCTACAGACCACAGACATCTCTATAGGCTTAGTGGCACTCCACTTATCTTCTCTTATAAATACATGGCTTCAGCAGCCACTTGCCCTCTGGCACTTGTCCTCTCTTCTTCTCCAGCTGTTCCTTCTCGTCCTCGTGCTCGATGAACCTCTTCTTTCTCTCCAACTTGGCCTTTCTCTCAGCGAGAATGTCCGGTGGAGGCTTGAAGAACTCAAATCTGGTGAACATCTTGTTGTCATCATCGGTCTTCTTGTGGAAGAAGCCCATGAGCTTCAAGGCGTTGGCAAATTCTTCACCCTTACCGTCCTTGTCAGCGAATCTCGACTTGATCTCCGCGATCCACAACTCACCTCTTGGAGCCAAGATTCTGTAAGCCTCCTTGATGAAGTCGAGGAAGTTGGTGCCCATGAGAGCAAGACAGAAGATCACCACTGTACACGAGTTATCCTCCAATGGCACATTTCTGATATCAGCCACTGTAATTCTGTCGTTGGCCTTCTTCAAATCGAAACTGTGAACCTCAATATCAAGCTTGTGTCTGTATTTCTTCTTGTTCTTTTCTCTCTCCTTCATGAACTTCTGGATATCGAGGGCGAACTGAGCCTCACCACAACCCATATCGGCAATAACGACCTTCTTGTCCCTTGGCAAACCTGGCAACCCACCAGGAGCATTGACAGCTCTGTTGGTGGATCTCTCCTTCACTTCATTGACAAATACATCAACAGGGTTCTCCGGCCATGACTTCACTTGAGATCTGAATCCATCGTGGTACTCATCAAACAACGATGGCTGCTCTTGCACGAGCTTGAGTGCCTCCTCAGATGTGATGGTGTATAGCTGTTCGTTGATCCATCTGAATCTGGAACCAGTCAGCTTGGCCATCATCTTCTGCTGCAACGGGGTAAGCTTCTTCGTCTGGATTGGGCTCTCGGTCCTCGTCTCAGCGTGCTCCTGTGGCTCAGGCGTGCTTTCCGTGGCTTGCGTCTGTGGAGCACCTTGTGTCTTCTTGGCCTTCTTAGCCCTTGGCTCATGGCTTTCACTCTGTGGAGCAGATGCATCAGCAGCATCGGTCACATCGTCATTCTGTTTCCGTTTCTTCTTGATTTTGTTTCTGTTCTTGTTGCTTTTTGTACCACCGACTTTGACATCGGCGGTCTTCAAGTTCCAGCCCTCGACTTCGAACAAAGCCATCGTTGCAGTTGTTGATCGTTTATCAATAGAAGTAGAAGTGCTCATCGCTTTGCAAATTTGGAGAGGGGGAAAAACTCTTTTCTCTTCCAGCGTGCACATACCAGACTGTAGTGGCCAAACCGGTCATGCAACGTTGGTTTTTTCAACAGAAATTTTGGGCCGACAAGGCGGTTGTATAGTGTAGTGGTTATCACTTTCGGTTTTGATCCGAACAACCCCGGTTCGAACCCGGGTACGACCTAGTTGTTTTTTTCGAAATTCCAAAGAAATTGGTAGGAGCACTCCACACATACACAAACTTGTCTTTAAAAAATCAGAAAGGCATATGTTAACACTGCTAGTAATCATTTCGAGTATTGAGAATGTCGAGGCCACAGAGAGCCCACAGCGGTGATGTAAGGGAAAGGGCCAGTGGAATGCACATCAGCAAAATGACAAGGCCCATGATACAGTAACCTGGGAGGAAGGTGGGGAAAAGGAGGCTGTAAAGGTGAGAGGAGCCAAGTGAAGCATGGATGCCAGTGACGAGGTTTTCATCATTGATAGCACTGCGGTAGGCTGAGTAGGAGCCTTGGAGCTGAAGGTACAGTACAAGGCCACAGATACTGGATCCGAGGACGAACATGCAACCGTACATCCACGAGTACATCATGGTGTCTTCATACCAAACCTTGTTTTCCTCCTCCCAGCTGTGGGAATTGACACACCTCTTGAGTAAAGAGATCCAGAAGGCAAGAAAAAAGATGACAATGCCGACAAAGGACAAGACGATCATAGCGATGATTGAGCCGAAGACACCGCCGCTTGTTGTGCTGATCGTTCTCCCTCCATAGTCCTGACCATAGAGAGTGTAGAACTTGTAGACTGAGTAGCTCCCGACCTCGAGCTGCATGACCTGTGTGTTGACATCGATGCCAGAGTCGTTGAAGTAGGAGGCGGTCTCATCACGGATCAACTGGTGGAGCTTGAAGTCGTAGACGGATCCCGAGGAATGGCACTCTCTCTTGACGAGCTCGTCGGTGGTGTCATCACGGTCGAAGGAGCAGTAGCCCTGGATACCAATGTAGTAGATCTCTGCCAAGCCGGAGTCCTCGAAGCTTGGCGTGTCGTTGGTCTTGATGAAGATGTTGGCGAGGTTGATCTCAGACATGTTGAGCGTCATGGTGTAGAGCGATGGAGGGGAGTTGCCGGTGTGATGGGGAACGGTGTTCAAAAAGACGGTCAGACCCAAGGCTGCGGTGAGAATCAGGATAGCCAGACAGCAAATGTTCATGATTGGGGCCTTCTGCCTCTTGTACCATGGCTTTGGAGGCGGACCCTGAGGCTCGAGGTCAGCGACGCTGGTGTGGTATAGTGGGGCGGATTTGCTTGAGTAAGATGGGGAATCCATGAGTTGAGTAGTCGGTTGTTGGTGGTGATGGCGATCCTAGGGATTGCGGGAGGTGGAAATAGGTGAAAGTCTCTGGATATTTATACATGCGTTGGGGTTTTTTCTTCACTGTCGGTGCGTACCTGGGGCGTCACGGTTTTAGCAGTGGGAACCCACGCCGGTCTTGTGCGGCTTCGGAGCCCCGCGTACTTTAGCGCGGTCAGGGCCCAGCAAATGGGAAAACGCCGGTGTCTCGCAAACGACGTCATCTGAGGGAGCGGTGGCCCCGACCTTGGATCAGTGTGTGCAGAGGAGCCAGCATGACACGGTACACGTGGAGCTCCGGTCACTCGTGGCCTCGCGGCCCATCTCAAAAGGGCTGTGTCGGCCGAGGAAACGCAACATTATTTTTACGAGCGGAGGGGTTTGGGGCGGCCGCCAGGGACCGACGAGCACGACCGCGGTGTCGGTTGGAGGCGGCTGACGCCGATAACCGGCGATAAAGGTGGTCACCCGCCACGATGACGTCGGTAGGGGATCGATACACTATTACACTGGGCTGTGGAAAGCATCGTCATCAACGCCCACTCCGAGACCCGTGACCCTGTACCACCGGCTGCGGGATTCACTCACACCGGGCTGACTTCCCAAAAGGTGCCACCAGCCGGCGGGTACAACCTTCTACCCGAGGGCCATTGTGGAGATTATCCAAGCTGGAGGTCTGGCACATAGTGCGATAACGACGTCACTGGTCACTCTCTTAGATAAATGATGTGATGATTGGTGTTGTACACGTGCAATGGAGCCCATATGGCATTGCCAATCGCCGACGGTGTTGTGTGGTATCAATCTCAGCTGATAGGGTGAATGCATTTCCCCCTCTGATAGCTTGATCCTACAGTACTACCGGTCTTAGCTGCACACGACTCTCTTAGAACAATGGATCGAATAGACTGATCTAAGTATCAAACCAGAAAGACAACAAGTACATGCTATTTCTTTCTATACACCGTGGGCCAGCCTCACAGGAGCTTTCTCTTGAGTTTTTTCTTGTTCATGTTATCCAGCACACTGTGCAAGACTGTATCCTCTTTGGTATACCCCCTCTTGTACGTAGCCATTACACCCTTTGCCTCACAGAAGGAGCAGTTTCTGAACTTGATGAGCTTGTTGTTTGAATACAGCAGCATGTAATCCGGCTCATCCGCACTGACATATCTTTTCACCAGAGTGTCATCAGTGACCCTCGATGTCTTCTTGTCGTGTGGAATCTCAGACTCGTCAACATCTTGTTCCACAACCTCGATGTACGCGTCACACTTGATCTTCTTGCAACGACACATGTCACACGAAGGCCCCACTCTCTGTCTTGTGGACTTCCCTGTGATGTGCTTCTGCAGTTTGCGTTTCGACGTGGGCTTGGTGATGGATGTGTTTGTCGTTGTGCTCAGCCTTCTCGTAGGTCTGCGTACCGTGCTGCTTTGGTCAACCTCGTGTTGTGTGGGCTGGGGAGATGGTGCGATGGCGGGCTTGATCGTGACAAATTTTTGTTGTGGTGGTTCCGGAATTGGAGACCGGTCCTCTGTGAGGAGTGAAGAGACGGAGAAGAGTCCATTTGTTTTGAGGTTGGACACCACTTCGGATTCCAACTCCTCAATGGTGGGATCACAAGCTTGACAACCACACTCGGAGGACGACTTGCTTCTCAGTGACGACACACTCGAGGAGCGGGAGGAGAAGACATCACTGGATCTCACAGAGGCTCTTCTTCTGGCAGAGAACTGGTCTGTGGAGCTTGATGAGACAGAAGAGAGCGAGAACGGACGAGGGATCAAGTTTGGGGTGTACTGGAACTGGGTCTGCATTTGGCCAGCGAAGGCAGGGTTCCATTGGACAGGCTGGTCAGGCACCCCAAGTCTGAGGATCTGCTCCACACTTAAGTTTCTCAATTGCGCGGACTCGCTGTTTGAGTTATAGCGGAAGGAGTCGAGTGGAGGAAGCTTCGATGCCTGGTTTTGGATCAGGGTGCGTTCATCCGGGGACGGGATGAGCAACTGTCTGTTCTGGATGTTGATGGCGTAGGTCATTGAGTGGTGTGGCATTGGATGGGAGAAGCCACACAGGCACAAGCAACACACCACCAGGGAAACCACTCGCCTTTTATACACCGAAAGAACTACTTTGTGGGTTATCATTCAACTCCGGCGCATCGCGTGAAAGTCCGACCCCACGCACCACCCGGCTGGTTATCGTAGAGAGCTCCGAAGGTTTGACACCCTAAGGGACCCCACGCGGAGGGGCACACGGGATGTGCGCTCCTTGGGCTACTGGGGCTCTGCTATTTGCTCACTAGTCTCGTGGTTTGTCCAAGGTAGCCCATGGCTGTAACGGGCCTCTTGTTCTGTTGCCACAGAGGAGTCGAGTCCGGTGTCCGGGGTTGCCCGGGAAACGCTTGACAGTTGACACAAAAGCGGCCTGTCTGCCGAAAGTAAAAAAAATCACAACACACCGCTTGGATCTCTAGATTTGGAACTCACACGACTTGTGGGATGTCAACTGCTGATTCCTGTGCTCCTGTGGTCTCAAGTCTGCTACTGCCCCTCCGTCATCCCCTCTCCACTCTGAACCTTTTCATCACCATCCCTGTCCAGTGGCGAACATGGACTACTCCTCTCCTGCTCATCTCCAACCACCATTGACATACCCAGACGATGTTCCAAGCACACCACACGAGTCCCCCTTGAAAGTGAGAAGACGTTTGAAGTGGCTCGTGGGCCAGTCCTCCAGTCCCGCAATTGAACCAGAGCCGCTTGGCGAGTCCTCCACAGTGGAGAACACTACCCACCCAGACGAGAACCGGGACCCGAATGTCAAGTTGGCTACACCGAAGAAGAAGGCCACCCACGTGCAATCCAGTAAGAAAGTTTTCAACATTTTACAACCTGACTCGAAAGAGAACTCCCAACGAAGTATCTCAAGCTTGGAGGAGGATGAGATCACATTGAAGATCGAGGAGAGGCTTCGTGCCCTCAAGTTGGAAGACTCGGAAGAGGAGGATCCAGAACATTCGAGAAGTGGGACAGCTGCCACGGACAACGCCTCAGAGACTCCATCCGAAAAGGTGAACCACGAGGTTACAAAGATCAACACGTTGAGGAACCAGTCCATCAGACTCTCACACACGGAGGACGAGTACTACAACAAGCCAAAGAGAGACAAGAAGTTGATACAGAGATGGCACACACAGACGTTGATGTTCTATGTCCCAAGGGCCGGCGTTGAGAAAGCACCAGTGAACGTGAGGATGTTACACAAGTGGAGACTTTGGTTGCACCAGTCCGCTATCTATACACTGTCACCAGACATCTCACCACAGCTCCGTGGATTCAAGAAGTCACTCTCCCACCACACACCGAAGGAGTACCGCTACTCACAGTGCTCCGATTGGAGAAATCTCAAGACCTGTATGGAGACTCTCAGTGACTTGTTGACCACCACCACATCCATTGAACCCTCGGTCTCCCACCTTTTCAAACTGAGCGTCTACCCACAGTCCGATCTGAAGGAGTTCCGAGATTGCTCTGCCTTGTACATCCAAGTTCCCTTCAGCCGCACGTTCCACTTGATTTACTCATTGACCAACATTATCGCCAACGAGACAGAGTTTGTCTTCTATGACCAGGACTTTGATATCAACAAGATGAGAGACGACATATTGGGCATGACCTTCTTGAAGAGAGCAACAAGGGTTACATTGAAAGTGTGGTTTAAGGAGGGGCACAGCCCAATGCAACCCGCATCCCCACAGGAACAACACAAGAGCAGACTTCTCGAGTTTTGCCAGTTGTTGTTTGACAGTTCTGATGGGAAACTTGGAGACTCTCTTATCGATGCGAGATACTGTGACAACACATGTGGGCCATTTGAAGCAGCACCGTTGTTTTAGGCGACAATACATATGGCGTTTACGATGAACGAGAAGAGAAACAATAAATAGTGAGATCGAATTTTAAATACCCCTTTCTATAGTATAGTCTATTCCATTTCCAAGGCCATTCTAGCCAACTGAAGCACAGCCTCCTTAGTCTTAGCACCACCAATGAAACCAGCAGCATGAACAAACACACAACCCGGCACACCAGTAGCCTCACTGAGAGAGTCATCTCTCAAACCTCTCCAAGCCTTTGGCAAACCTCTTCTGTTCTCGAAACTCGTGCTTGTGATTGGCACGGTAGAAATTCTCCAGTTGTTTCCAGAGTCAGAGAACAAGCAGTACAGTGTCTCACCCTGAGCGTTGTTTGCCTTCTCAACGTTGTACAAGTGCTCTTTCCATGGTGCAAACGTTTCAAACACCAAGATCTTACCGGACTTATCCACGTCGAATCTCTTAGCGTAGGCATCCTCGACAACCTGCTTGGCTGGCCACCAAGAGAGACCCAAAGATCTCACAACGTTCACAAATGCAGTGCCCATCAACTCAGAAGCAACAAGGAACTGTCTGTCAAAGTCCTCAGGCTTATCGCTCTCCGTCCAGAATGGGTTGAGGTTTGCAACGAGGGATGGGAGGGAGATGGACTTGTCCTTGAATCTTGGATCAGACGTAGTCTCAAACTTGTTGATACCGTTGTCATTGGCATCCAGGGCCTCCACAAACTCGCCGTAGACCTTGGTGTAAAGTGTGTCAATCAACTCCTGCTCTTCAGTGTTGAGCACAGAGGCGATAACCTCCTTACCGAAGTGCTTGTAGATCAAACCGGCCGAACTCAACTTGGTGACGAACTTCCCGCCAAACACCTCCTCAAAGCCACGCTGGTGGTGGTCAAAGAACTTGACCCCATCATACTGTGCGCCAACGTCAACAACGATATCGGCAGCCTCCCAATCAGCTGGGTTTCTGGAACGGACGAGCTTCGCATCCTTCCATTTAGGCAGCAGACGGAGCATGTACACCGCGAGGGACTCGTCAGCGTGGAAGGAACCGTTATGTGTGCAGATAGTGAGTGGGGACATCTTAACCTTCTTCAACTCCGGGGACATCCGTGCGACTGTTTGGAAATGTCGTGAGAGCATTGGAAGACACACTGTGGAGACGCTCCCCGATTGCGAGATGAGCAGCGTGAAAATTTGTGCGGAGCTGACCAGGGCAGGGTCGCGTAACCAAAGTGCTTAGTCATGTCTTACGCAAGCAGAGGGTTACGGTGCCCTGTTGCGGAGCAGCGGAGGTTCGGCCATGTACGAACGATGTTGGCTCTGCAGTTGCAGTTGTGATAAGCTTGCGACGGGAGCAGTATAAAGAGCTGGACTGTTCCCTGAGCTTGTTCACCGACACACGACGGCAGTTTGATCTTTTTGGTAGATTTTCCACAACTACGCAACTTCCACAGACAAGATGCCACCAATCACCTGTCACATCCTTGATACTACCAGAGGTAAGCCAGCTTCGGACGTCGTTGTTGCCATCTACAAAGTGGCTGAGCTCCCACAGACAGAGGATGCAGACCTTGTTGTCGAAGAGAGTGAGCCGTTTGGACTGGCAAAGACCAACTCCGACGGTCGTGTGCCACAGTGGACGTTTCACCCACAGAAGGACCTATCGGCGCTGGGAATCAAGGGCCAAGAGTGGGAGACGCTCAAGCCCGGGGTGTACAAGATCAGATTCCAGACGGGGAAGTACTTCAAGAGAATTGCAAGCGAAGAGGGCTCTGATGGCAGAACGTTCTTCCCGTTCGTGGAGATCCTGTTCACGGTGAGTAACCCACCGGACGCCCACTACCACATCCCACTGTTGCTGGCCAATCACAGCTACACGACGTACAGAGGCAGCTGAACCATAGTGCCTCGCAAGTGTAAAGAAAGTTAACGACACAGCTGACTATCATGTAGCCTCCGAAAACACAACATGGACCACCCACCGTAGCCCGCGGGATCTTGCCAGATGTAAACCTCCTCGCTCGGGTCCTTGCGAAAGGCTGCGCTGCCCAAATCCCGCGCGCGCCATAGGAAAATTGTCACAAACGTAAACAAAAATTTTAAGCCATTTTGGCCCCTTCCGCCTTCAAACAACACCACAAATCGACAAAAACCCGCCCATCCAGCGTCAGCAGCTAGCCAGAGCACACACCCGACATACCTCACCCCAAGGACTTGGACCTCCGCCCCTCTCCCGTCTTTTCATCGCCACATTTTCCAACGTCCCGTGAAGACTCTTTTTGTGGCCTCGTCAGAACCAGATCTCCATACCAGTGCTATTTACACCACCGCCACCTGCGCAACCGCCCTCATAGCACACCCTGGCCATGTCCTCTGAGCCCCAGCTCGCAACCAGCCGCAACTCGGCCCCGCTGGATCCACTGGTCGCCAAGGAGAAGCGGCTGAAAGATCCGTTGATTGACCTCAGCCCAGACGAGACCCAGCACCTGGCACAACCGTCGCCGTACACTCACCAGGGCTCTGACAGGCCATCCTCGCCGTCCACACCGGTGTCCAGAGTGGTAACTGCGACGGACGACTCCATCATCTTCACCAACCCAAGCTCGGTCGAGTCTCAGAACACAACCTCCAGTAATGCCAATGGAGGTGAACAACAGCGTGAAGTTGGATCGATACAGGCGCCACCAACGGCAGAGCCCCTGACAATGGACACGGTCGTGATGGACAGCAACGAAACTTATGACGAACAAGAACAAGAACAAGATTATGACAACAGTAACGAACACACCGGCTTGCTCTCTCCACTGAAGGCAACCAACAAGGTTGACGACCTCGAGCCGTCCGTGTCTCCACATACAAAACAGGACAAGCCACTCCCGGACGCCCCGGAGTCTTCCGATTGCAACGCATCAATTCACTCTAATGGTTCCTACATCCAAGACCCGAACCACGAGGGCAGTCTTTTGAACAACTACACACGGAAGAGACGCTCCACCACGAGAACGGACTCTGTGGCCACCGTCCCACAGCAGCCAACGCAGAGGAACCATGCCAGCAGCGTAAATGTGCTGAACAAGAGAGACTCCGTCATCACCCAGGACTCCAAGGTTCTGGACACCGCCTCCATGGAAATTGCCAGGATGAGAACATCTGTCTTGGTCAAGCGTGAGAAGAAGAAACAGCGAAACATGACCGACGACGAAAAGGTACTTGTTGGTAACAAGGTCAGCGAGGGTCATGTTAACTATGTGGTTGCTTACAACATGTTGACCGGTATCAGAGTGGCTGTCTCCAGATGTTCAGGGATTATGCAACCGTTGACGGATCAAGACTTCAAGATGAGCAAGAAGTTGGTGTTTGACGTTTCTGGAAATGAGCTGACGCCTTCTTCCAAGTACGACTTCAAGTTTAAGGACTACTGCCCGACAGTGTTCAGAGAATTGCGTGTCCTCTTTGGCTTGGACCCAGCGGACTACCTCGTGTCGTTGACCTCCAAGTATATCTTGTCCGAATTGAACTCGCCTGGTAAGAGTGGCTCGTTCTTCTACTTCTCCAGAGACTACAGATTTATCATCAAGACTATTCACAGATCCGAGCATCGCCAGCTCAGACGCATCTTGAAGGACTACCATGCTCACGTCAAGGCCTACCCGAACACAATGATCTCTCAGTTCTATGGTCTGCACAGAGTGAAGATGTCCATCATCTACGGAAAGAGACGCAAAATCTATTTCATCGTCATGAACAATTTGTTCCCGCCCCACAGAGATATTCACAGAACCTACGACTTGAAGGGTTCCACTTTGGGGAGATACACCAACATTAACGGCAACTCACACGCGGTGATGAAAGATTTGAACTGGCTCCAGGAGAGGGAGATTGTCAAGTTTGGTCCTACAAAGGAGAGAATCTTCTTGGAGCAGTTGAAGAAGGACGTGGATTTGTTGATCAGAATGAACATCATGGACTACTCTTTTTTGATTGGCATCCATGACTTGAGCAAGGATACGGACGATGAGATCTTGAAAAGAAAGAAGTTGTCCGTCTTCTCACCTGTTTCGAACAACTTGGTTGACTTGAAGAACACCAATCCTAAGCTGTTGAACCACCTGAACGACCTACCAAGCATCGAGTACAACAAGGGCAACGTCTTCTACGCTGAAGAGGGAGGCATCACTTCCACAGGAGAGAACGATGAGCCGGAGAACTACGTGTACTACTTGGGAATCATTGACTGCTTGACCAAGTACTCCATCATCAAGAGACTGGAAACCTTCTGGAGGACTCTTCGTCATGACAGAGCCGTCGTCAGCGCCATTCCACCAAAGGAATATGGCGAGAGATTCCTTCGCTTCATCCAGCACTCTGTCAACGAGAACACTGCGGGCGAGGCTCCAATGGCTGCCATTCCGGCCCCGAAGAAGGAGAAGACAAAGAAGAAGAAGAGCTCCAACAAGGCCAAGGAGGACTGATCTGACCGCCCGCCACCCACCTACCACACTCCCCGCGTATCACTGCATCTCGCTCTTTTTGTCTGTTAAGTTTGGGTGAGCTGTCGACCATCCATCTTTTTATGTAATAGAGATCCCTAATTTAATCCAAGATAAAAAGTGTTGTTAGCTGTTTGCCGTAGAGACACGCGTCGCTTCCGGAGGCTCTTCCGCGACGGCCCCTGGATCTTGGATCAACAAACAAAGCCCAATTCCTACCACCACAACAAGGCACCACCGGGCGGCTAATCACCAAAAGTCGCAAAGATCCACCAATCACAAAATGGAACAGGAATTACTCTCCACCTACGGCCTAAGAACGCTACAACCGCGCTCATGGGCGGATTCCATTGACTCACATGCCACCAACACAGACGAGTTCCAACTCGACAACCACGACACGGAGAAAGGGTACCGCCAGCTGCTCGAGCTCGTGGACAAGGACGTCGAAACGCGTGGGATAAGGGATCCCGTTGACCCACTGACGGGCCGTCGGGTGCTTGAGAGCGTGCGTGTCCAGGGTGACGACGTTTTGAAGTTCTCCGTTGCGAGTAAACAGTTCAACTCGAAACAGTTTTTGAAGAATGTTCATCGTGATGCGTCGTTCGAGCAATTGAAGAGAAGTCTGGACAGTTTGGAGAGCTCCATCATGCAGAAGAACTCCGAGCTTAAGGGGTTGATCGAGAGTGAATACCTCCGGTTCGTCAAGTCCAAGTCGGCACTCGATGGTGTGCTTCAGCAGTTCCAGCAGACCGGTGTCGCTGATGAGGAGAAGGGGTTGAAGGAGCTGAAGAACAGAGTCAACGACGCGAACAAGGATGTCTCTTTGATGATGAAGCCGATTTTGTCGAACAAGCAGAGGGAGATGAAGTTGAAACAGTCGATTGAGTTTGTGGAGAAGAGAAAAGTGTTCTTCAACTTACCCAAGCAGCTTCGCTCTTATATCCAAGAGAACGACTACGACGGCTTCATCCATGCTTACAAACAGGGCAAACAGCTTAAGGAATCGGACAACAGTAAGCTGGTCAATAGACTTTGGGAAGATGTTGAAGTGATTACGGACTCGTACAAACGTACACTATGGAGCTCGTTGAACCAGGACGACAACAGTGACGAGTTCCTCAAGACCATCAAGAAGCTTATGGAGCTTGACGCCATTGACAACCCGATCCTCGAGTGGATCAACCTGAAGTCACAGAGATTTCACAACAAACTCAACGAGTCATTTGGGAAGTATCATGAGAAGATCCTCAACGTCCAACTCAACATCCTCACAGCTTTGGATCAACCAGACATCTCGAACTTGAAGAACGCATTGGGTAACGGGTCCCACCTCATGGACTCCAGAATCATTGTGGAGATGTGGCTCATGATCAACAAGCTCTTTGTTGTACTCAGAGATCAGGCCCAGGAGTTCATCAAGTTTTGGAACCACGTGGAGAACTTCACCAACGGAACCTACCAGCAGCGTCTCCAGTCGAACTACATTGATCCAAGCTCGTCTACGTTCTTGAGATTTGAGAGATACGAAATTGCAGAGGTCAAGACGAAAGGTGAGCAGTACGTTGATCAATATATCCACAAGCTCCTCAGATTCTTCAATTCCACACAAGAATCACTCAAGACACTCCACGCCACCCACTCAGAGAATCTTGACGGATCTATCTCAAACTTTGGCTTCATCCCACCGTTTACCAACAGTTTGAGTACATTGAAGTATCTTCCGCCAATTGCTGGAATTATTGCCGAGACTTTGAACGACTTGGGTCAGTTAGTGATCACGGACAAAACCATTGCGTCTTTGAGAGACCTGTCAGTGGTGGTCAACGAGAGAATCGTCGGTGCTGTGTGTGGGACCTGGCTGAATGACTGTCACAACTTCTACAAAGTGGAGGATTGGGTGAAACTTGAGTCCGGTGAGACGCTCTTGCCAACCCTGATCTTTGAGTTTGAGACATTCATCATTGAAAACATGGGTAACTTGCTCTTCGCCAAGTTGCCTGAAGCCAAGGAGGTGCAGATTGTGAAGTACCCATCAAAGAAGATTCTCACGGGTATCCAGATCCAGTTCCTCAGAAGTTTTGACGTGCTACTGGAGTCCATGATCAAGAAGATCATCGAAGAGAACCACGACACAACGATCTCCAAGGAGGCAAAGGACTTCCACAAGCTCCTGACACTGTTCAACATCAAGAAGATGTCCAAGGAGACAGTACCACTCGTTGTGGAAAAGTATGACGCCGTGTTTGAGGCTGGCCTCCGTGGTCAGAAGTTGGAGATCTACAGCATCTTGCAAAAGATGGAGCAGACCATATTTGACTCATACATGACCGAGCAGAGAAAGAGAATCACCAAGATCATCACTAACGGCATCAAATCTACTGACTGGTCCAACGTTTCTGAAACGCCAAAGAGGGTTTCCGCATACATCTACGAAACTGTGAGCGTGTTGATTGCAGTCCACACAGGCGTTCTCAGTGTCTCCGCCGAGTTAATCGGTAACGTCCTCACAGATCTTGTGGCTTATGCGAGTACAAGTTTGATGAAGGGGTTCAGAGAAGTGACGCTGTTTTCTATGGAAGGTGTGAGACAAGTTGTGCTTGATGTTGAGTTCTTCAAGGCGTTGGTTGGAAAGACCGGTACTTCCTCAGCTGTGAACAACTTGAACTTGATCTACAAGAACGTTGCCAGTAACGACAGCGATTTGAGACAGATCAAGAGTGCTAATGCTGAGGTGTTCAGAGATGCTCTCGAAGGATCTGCATTGGATCGTGAGGTGTTCAACAGTTAGATAGATGAATTCTACATGTCAATTGAACCAGTGAACTTTTTATGCCTTTTTTTTTGTTCTCTATTGTACACCATTCATCTCCCGTTGATTGTTTAACGTCTTGTCTTTGGACCACGAATAGGCGGTGGCGGTTTCGTATGTGTTGGATCAAACATTGGAGCGTTTCGTAGCATCTCCGGGACGACAAAGAATTTGATGTTGGACCCTCTGATGAAGACGTGGTCCATATGTGTGACTTTCCCCTCTCTAGATGTGATCGTGATGTCGTTTAGTTGCACGTTCATGTTGTCTTCCGCTGTATGTCGTGTTAGTATTGATTTTGTTTTTGGTAACAGAGATGGGATGTACTTACACTCGACGAGTTTGCCACGATATGTTTCTCCTGAGTTGAGTTCGAGGGAGACGACGTGTCCCTGTGCTTCACTGAGCAGTTTGACTGGAATTCCTGCTGACATTTCTGCGTGGTTTGCTGTGAACACTGCTACTGGAGATCGAGACCGATGCTTCAAGCTGGTCAAGTCCTCTTTGTGTCTTTTTCGTACGCGGAAGCTTGACTGCCGAATTCGGAACTTGCGATATTAATTCCGAAGTACCAAAAGAAACGCGAGGCGCGGTTGCAGGCTGCATACAAAACGGTAATCGCACATCTTCACTCCTTCCTCTCTTCTTCACTCTCCAATGGGGCAGTGCTATGGGTCTGAAGAACTACTACTTCCTGATCCCTATCATTGGAATGATACCATGGACCGGGATGCTGGTTGCCATGCTCATCTGCTGGGGTCTGCAAGGCCGTCCGGTCTACGCCTTCATCGGCTACTACCAAAACCCGGTGTTCATCTCCCACATCGGCGCGACGAACTTGCAACCGCTCTTCATCTCGTGCTCGGGCTGGCAGGGCCTCTTCTACGTGCTGACTCTGGTGGCCGAGTATCGACTCAGACGGGCCGGTAAGCTGCAGTACTGGTTCAAGAAGATCGAGCGTAACCTCACGATCGCTGGTATAGTGTTTGGCGCCATCGGGCAGCTCGGGATCCTGCTGTGTTCCTGTTTCAACATCAAAAAATTTGACAAATTGCATCACATCTTCCTTGGATTCTTCATTGGTGGCGTGCTGGCATCCATCATCTGCATCATGATCCAGTACCTCCTCATGGCCTACCACTACAGAAAGATCCACCCCGACCACAAGTTGATGAACAAGTTCGCCAAGTCCTTCCTCTTGAAGCTCATCTGGACTGTGATCGCGGCGATCTGCGCCCTCTGCTTCGGCTGCGCTGACACATCAAACGTCAGAGGAGGGTTTGAGTGGGCCCTGGCGTTCTGGTACACTTTCCTCTGGCCAGTGTTCGGGTGGGACCTCTTCTCCGCGGCGAAGACCACACACAAGAACCAGCCATACATTCAGAACTGGAACGACCTGGGGTTCTACCTCTACGACAGAAACTACGGGCAGGACGCGTCACACAAGACGGCAGACGACAGTGGCACACTGAGCGAGATGCACACCATCGTCTCAGATGAGGATGTGCAAAGACCAGGTCGAGTTCATCTCTAAAGGTCACGAGACACTTTACGAAAACACAGCCACGAGACATGAGCCCCTCATGCTTTTACACCATAGACAAATGACAGGAGGGGATTAAAACAATGCATGGAAGACCGGTGGTGACGAGGCAAAGATACAAGCACCGGTTCTGCCGCCTTTTATGACTATGACGCTTATACGAATCAAAACACTTTTTATGATGGATGCAGCTTGGGAGCGGGAAACGTCGCCCGCGCGCGTAGAAATCTGGAACCGGGACGCAATATCGGAAGAGAAAAAGTATAAATCGACTTGCGCGCCCACTCATTTTCCTTCCAAGAGATGTTAAAGCTTCGGCGACGCGCTAGTCCATCTTGCTGTGATAAGACACACATATTTCGCCCAGTAGCGGTTCCAAGAGAGCGCGGAGATCCTCCAGCTCATCGATCACAGAGCAGAACACAATCGTCCGAAATATGTATTTGTGAGTGTGTGATACCGTACGGATCTCCCTATCAACGGGAATATGACTCAATGGACTACTTCACATGCTCCTTCAGTGGATGGCGATACACTAGAGTTGGGTACGTTCTCACTTATAGAACATGAGCTCACTCATGTATCATCGTTCACCAAACTGACGAATGCATTTTTTTCCCCCTACCTGGGACATCTATCAGTAGCACAAAGATACAAAACCATCAGTTTTCCGATATATACAACGTATGTACAAGCCCGTCACAGACCAATCACCACAACGACCAGCCGCCCTGCTTCTTCTTCTCACGCTCAGCCTTTGGCACAAACGTGTCGATCTGCTCCTTGATTCTCACAGGGCCGGACTCGCTATCGTAGTTTCTACCCATGGCATCGACAAACTCACCATCAGAGTCCATCAAGTAGAAGAAAATCGAGTGGTCCACGAGGTAGTCCTGGCCCGGCTTGACGTTCGGTGGTGTGGAGAAGTAGACTCTGTACTGCTTGCACACGTTCTTCACCTGGTCATACGTGCCCGTGAGACCAATGATGTCTGGGTGGAAGTCGGTGAGGTACTCCTTCATAACCTCCGGAGTGTCTCTGGCAGGGTCACATGTGATGAAGATTGGCTGCACCTTGTATCCGTCGGCCTTGAGTTTGTCGAGCCACTGACCGAGCTTGTCGAGCTCGTCAGGACAGATGTCTGGACAGTGCGTGAAGCCGAAGTACACGATGGAGAACTTGCCCTTGAGATTTTGTTCGGTGAACTTCTCGCCGTTAGTGTCCATGAGGGAGAACGGACCACCGATGAGCGGCTTCCCGTAACCTCTGTTAGCCTCGGCGTCCTGCTGCACCTGGATTCTCTTCTTCTCGTTGGTGAAGAACCACCACAGCGCACCACCAGTGACAATCATCAGCATGGCTGCCTTCCAACTGGCAAACTCGATGTTGACATTTGTGTTGAGCTTCTGGGAAGCGGTGTTTGAACCACCGATTGGGATTCTCGAGAGCGGTTTACGCTTCTTTGGCGTTGTGGATTGTTCTGGAGACGGAGGTTGTGATGACGTTGATGGCTGCTCGTTCAGTCTTCTGAGCGTCGTAGAGAATGCGACTTTTTGGTATCTAAGCGGCGCGAGCGGGGCCCTGAGAGAGGTTGCTCTCTGTGTGGCGAGTCTGAACATCTTTGCTGTTTAGATCTGTTGGAGTGGTGAGCAGAGCACTCTATCAAAAGGAGATTTGGATGGCGCGAGAGAGGAACTTTTTCAAAGGCCGGCTGAAGTCATCAGGGCGCACTAACCATTCCGGATTTGTCTAATGCATAGTAACCAAAGCTCGTTGTTGCCAAACTAAATATCCCAGTCATCCACGGCACTACCGTGGAGATCAAGCGGCTGGTCAATCGTCTCAATCTTGATGTCAGAACAAAGCGGACAACGCTTACACAGAAGCTCATCCACCTCCTTGCTGTTGACAAACTTCACACCCTTGGCCGGTTTCGAAGCGATGAATCTCTTTTGGAGGAACTCCAACTTCTTCTTCGTGGCGTAGTCGTTAGACTTCAAGATCTCTTTCACAAGACAGTCGGAGTGGAAGGAGTGGTTGCATGGGAAGATGAAGAACTTGCGTGATGTGAGGAGGAGCTCACAGAGCGCGCACGACTCTCCGCTCTTGATAAACTGTATCCGTTCTTTGTATTCGCCAATCTGCTGTGTGATGTTGTCGTTGATTGCAATGGAGGAGTTCATCTCCAGTGAGAGGTTCTTGATGATGGTGCCAAAGTTCTCCAAATCCGTGCAGATCTCATCCTTCAAGTTGTCAATGGATGTGAAGTCCGGAATGCGTGGTAACAGATCCTTCACTCTCAATAACTCGCACTTCTCCAACAGGAACTTCACCTCCTCTTTCACCTTGTCCTTGTCACTTGGCCGGATCCTCGAGATCTTCTTGTCAGCAACCTTCAACCACAAGAACTTGCGGATCTTCTCATCATCTGGCTTGTCAGCAATGGTGATTGCCAGATCAATCATGTCGTTATCCAGAGCCAAGTTCAAGGCATCATCGTAGCAGTCCAACAAGCAGTAGAGATACGCAGCGGATCTGATCTTTTTGAACTTCAAACACAGTCTGAGAATGAAGTCCGGATTGTAGTAGAACTGCGAGCCATGCTCCTCCAAGTATCTCAGCACCGTCTCCTCATTATCCAAGGACTCGTTCGAGATGAGCAAGTAAAGAAGCGTGTCGTGCACACTGGAGTCCTTGCAGTTGGCGTTCTCAATGTATGACAATAAGAAGTTGATGCCCTCATGTTTGGACGTCTTCACCTTTTTTGAAGTCTTGTTGTGGGCCAGGATCGCCGGGAGGAGCTTTGCAGCATCCAGCTCTGGCATACGAAGCCATACTTGAACTGTCTTTGTGGGACAGTTCATTAGTAGAACGGTGGAGTACTTGTACACGATATCCGGATCGTTGGTCTTCTCCATAGTCTTGAGCACTTCCTCCCAGTTCTCCAGGCGGATCCAATATGCGAGGACAAAGTCATAGTCGTTGATGAGCGAGGCGTAGTATAACAGCTCCGAGTGTCTGTTGTGTGAGGTGATGATCTCGTAAGCGGTCTTCTTGTCCAGAATGTCCTTGTTGTCAATGATGAACTCCTGGAACATCTTCTCCGTGTTGGTCTTGGCCATCATGGTTTCTTCCAAGTGTGTGCTCTGCTCAGTGGCAAGCGAGTCATCGAACTCGTTCAGCTTCCCGACGAACAACTCCACAATCCAGGCAGAGAGCATCACGAGCTGCATCTTGAAGTCAAACTTCTTGTCACTCTTTAGTACGGCAAACTTGGCCATGAAGTACTCCAACAACGCATCATTCTGATCAGCTTCGATGAACTTGAGCGCCACAGACTCGAACGATCTGGAGGAAAGTGCATACGACTTTGCACTCTCCTCAAACTTGCCAGTGGCAAACAAGTGATCACCCCTCTTGGCCCAAATGATATCCTTCGTTTCAACATCCTTCGCCACACTCAACGCCTCGTCGAAATCCCCATTCTCCACCATCGCTCTCCAGATATACGCGTCCTCGTCATCGACGGTGATCTCGTAGATGCTCGAGCTCGAATACACCCAATACGTCTCACTCGTGTAATCCGCACTGAGGCCGATAAACCGCTCACCTTCCACGGCTGGAAGCTCTTGCTGATACACGAGCTGATCGTTGAGCTTGTTGATGATCAGGATCTCTGAGCCTCGGAGCAGGACGATGTGGTACTTGGTCAACACGACGGACTTGAACTTGTGTGATGATTCCGGCAACTCCATCGTCATGAGGATCTTGGATTCGGAGATGTTCTTCCTCGTGGTGATCTTGTCCTTGGAGATCTTGCCAAACACCACTCCCACAGTAGTGATCCATCCAAAGTCGAGCTTGTTTGAGGAGAACTTTGTGCCGTTGATGTTGCCCAGGTCTTGGTACTGCTCGTGCTCAACAGGTTTGGATTTGAAGATGTCTCCGAGAATGAGGTCGCTGTATTTTGCATTCTTTCTCTTGATAGTGTCGTTCCAGTAGCAGATATCATCTCCGGACACCATGAGTAGCGTGAGTTCATTCTTCAGATCGTCGTAGAGCAGGTCGAGTCCATCAATGGGTGACGAGGACTTGTACACATCCTTCTGCACCTTCTTGCTCCACTTCTGCGATGATTCGAAGTATTCGATGAAGATCTCGTGCACAGCTCCCGTCTTGTCACCAATGAGCATGGCGCCTGTTTGTGTATCTGTGACTGCCTGTGTGTTCCATGCGACAGCGCCAATGCGTACGCCCTTCAATTCGTTGATGTACTTGAGCTGTGTGGCATGTCTGTGGAGATAGAAGCATTCGCCCCTGTTCGTGGATAGTATGACATGGTTTCCCCTGGGGTCCTGGAAGAGCTTCTCAATCTTTCCCAGCTCCTGTAGTGCTCTCTTGTGCGGGAGCTCGAGCTCTTCGATGACTGTTGGGTTGTTGAGGTCGATGCGGAAGAGCTTGCCCGTCTTGAAGCCAATCACCAACACGTCACTGGAAACGCTGAGGCATGCGAGGTTGCTGACATCCGTCTGGAACTGGACGGGGGCCACATTGAAAATGGACGATTGGTTGCCCAGGTCGAACTGTGTCTCGTCCTCGGTGGCCATTGTCTTGCGGTTGTCTGACTTTGGGAGCTGTTTGCTGGGCGGAGATGGCAGAGAGAAGGACGGCTCCCGCTTGAAAGGCCCCGATCAACATTTCGCGGGCCGGGCTGGTTCGTGGTTGGCGGGTCCACGGAGGACAGCCGGGGAGGCAGTGTGTGGGGAGCGGCGGAGGGTATATGACGGTTGTTTGGGCGGATATGTTGTTGATGAAGGGTCAGTATGCGATGGCCAACGTTTGGGAGAGATTGGCGGACGGGAAAATGCAGCTTTCTCCTTTGTTTACATTCGGGACCGCCTCTATCCACTACGAGAAACAGGAGATTATCCAGAGACTCCCAGAGGGTCTGCAGTGTATTTGTCGGTATATGAGCAGTCCCGGTCAGACTGGTGAGCCCAAAATCTTCCCCAAGATTGAGAAATGAACGCACTCAACACAGCGTAGAACGATCTCCCCAACAATCATTTGTGCCTCACCCAGCTGTCACATCGTCACCGAAACACACACTGCACAGACAGCCACACACACACTCCCTACCACCTCTTGCCACAGCCACCGAGAGCTCAAGACTTTGCGCACCTTCGAATGACTGCGCCCTGGTAGTTGGTGGAGCGGGCGACTCGATGACAAGTGCTGATGGTGAAACACTATCCTAACAATGCAGCAAGCCACAAAGGAAAATCCAAGTCATACCGACTGCTTCACAACTTCCAGGCGAAATAACGCATGATCATGGGACAGTTCTCAATGGCACAAATTCCACAGTCACAGACTCGTTTTGACTAGTTTTGACTAAAAGTTGATGATGGTGTTTTGGTTTCCGCGGGACTAGCCGGGTTTTATACGAAATCGGGATCGCCGCATCTACATGACAAGCTGGAATGTTTATGTTCGTCAAATTGTCAGAACGACAGCGGAAAGCCCCAGAAGGCGGGCCTCATACTTCAGTTAAGAAATGCAACTCGCCTTAGTCAGGGGAGGCAGTCCGTGTCTCGATTGATGGGGTCGCCATGCTGCTGGCACAAGTAGACAAGCCCTCCGCACATCTTTGTGCTGACTATCCCGTTGTAAAGTAGCCCTGCCATCTTGGGAATGTGGGTGGGTCACACAGTAACCCAGGACACGTTGTCACCACAAGACACAAACCTTGAAACACTTCGCGTGGTCTTCCTCTCTTCCCCACGCGCCTGAGGATCGCAACTCCCACACATGTTTTTTGAGGCAGCGTTCCCTCTCGGCTGGCGCGAATGTGGTTGGTACTACTACCTAACTTCCCACCAGCTTCGTCCCATGCACTCCCCTACAATACAAGCAGGGTAACGATATCACTCAACTCAAATGAACGTACACACACACCGGACTTAGTTCTTGGCGAGGGCAGCACGGAAGTTGATGATGCAGTCTGGCTCAACAACCCAGTCCTTACCCTTGGTCATCATCTTACCAGCAGCCTTGACGGCAACCTCATCCTTCAACTCCACGATATCCTCAAACTTGGTCACCTGCGCCTGGATGAAGGACTTCTCGAAATCTGTGTGGATCACACCGGCAGCCTGTGGGGCCTTGGTGCCTCTTCTGATGGTCCAGGCACGACACTCATCCTCACCGGCGGTGAAGAAGTTGATGAGGTCGAGCTTCTCTCTCATGGTCCAGATGATCTTTGTAAGGGCGGACTTAGCGCCAACTCTCTCCTCTTCAGCGGCTCTCTCCTCGTCGGTCTCCATGTGGGAAAGCTTTTCCTCGAGCGACACGGAGAATGGAATGATCACGTCGCCTGGGGAGTGCTTGTCGATCCACTCCTTGATGCCGAGCAAATGTTTGTTTTTCTTTCTGACGTAGTCTCTCTCAGACAAGTTGATCAAGTAGATGACTGGCTTAGCGGTCAAGAGCTGCATAGAGTTGATGATCTCAACCTCCTTTGGAGTCCAAGTCTGGTTGGCAACTCTGCCACCATCCTTCAAGAGCTTGATGATTCTCTCGACGAAAGCGGCCTCCTCTTTCTTCTGCTTAACCTCAAGCGACTGGCCACCACGCTTGGTGATCTTCAAAACACCCTCCAAGTGCTTCTCAGAGAACTCAATGTCCTTGAGTCTCAACTCGTTGTGGATAATCTCCAAGTCACGCACTGGGTTCACGTCACCCTCAATGTGGATGATCTCAGCGTCATCGAAACAACGAACAACCTGGTAGATGGCATCGACAGCTCTGATGTGCGACAAGAAGGCGTTACCGAGACCCTCACCGGCGGAGGCACCCTTGGTCAAACCGGCAATATCGTAAATGGTCAAGTGCGCTGGCACAACAGACTTTGGGTTGTAGATCTCCACGAGCTTGTCGAGCTTTGGAGATGGCACGATCACACGGGCCTCCTCAGGATCAATGGTGGCGAATGGGTAGTTGGCTGGGTTACCCAATGGACATCTAGTGATGGCCTGGAAGAACGTGGACTTACCAACGTTGGCGAGACCGACGATACCGGACTTCAAGTTGTTACCCGGACGGCCAAGGAGGACCTTCTTCTCTTCGACGGCTTTCTTTGGTGGCATTTTAGGGAGGTGGGATTGTGTGGCTGAGAGTGAGAAAAGTGCCAGAGTCTGTGCTGAGTTTGTCGGTTTTGACGATGCGGCCGCTGAAAAAAAACTTGAGAATTGGGAAGGGGCACACTTTGGATGACGTAATGGGTTATGTCATATATTGGTTGGGCCACGCCTCTTCTCATCATTTTTTTCAGGCGCTGATAAATTTTGTGGGACATCTCTGGATGCTTTGGTGGAGCAGCGCTAGAGCACAACAAAGCACACTATGAGCGACAGTGAGGACGTCTTCGACATCGCTGCCAACATCGCCGTCGGCTCAGACTCCGAGTCCGAGTTCGAATCCGGCTCCGACTCCGAGATGGAGGTCCAGGACGAGATCATCTCCTCCTCCGATGAGGAAGAGGAGGAGAAGCCACAGAAGAAGCGTAAGGTCGACGTGAAGAAACCAGAGGCATTCCCAACGCTCGAGCTCTCAGACGATGAGGACTCCAAGAGCAAGGAAAAGGAAGACATCGAATTCGCCAGCTACTTCAACGTCCAGCCAACTACAAAGGTTAAGGGTGGTACGTTTGCCAGTTTTGGTTTCTCCAAGTTCATCCTCAACAACATCTCCAAGAAGGGCTTCAAGCAACCAACACCGATCCAGAGAAAGACCATTCCATTGATCATGTCCAACAGAGATATCGTGGGTATGGCCCGTACAGGTTCCGGTAAGACCGCTGCCTTTGCCCTCCCATTGATCGAGAAGCTCAAGATGCACTCCGCCAAAGTGGGTGTCAGAGCCATTGTCCTTTCGCCATCCAGAGAGTTGGCCCTGCAAACACACAAAGTCATCAAGGACTTCTCCAAGGGGAGTGACCTCAGAAGCATGTTGCTCGTTGGTGGTGAGTCCATGGAAGAGCAGTTCAACATGATGATGAACAACCCAGATATCATTGTCGCCACTCCTGGTCGTTTCCTGCATTTGAAGATTGAGATGAAACTGGATTTGAAGACTGTGGAGTACATCGTGTTTGATGAAGCCGACCGTCTCTTTGAGATGGGTTTCCAAGAACAGTTGAACGAGTTGATTGGTTCTCTCCCTTCAAGCAGACAGTCCCTCTTGTTCTCTGCCACATTACCAAGTTCCCTCGTGGACTTTGCCAAAGCTGGTCTGACGAATCCAGTGCTTGTCAGACTCGATGCCGAGACCAAAATTTCTGACCAGTTGGAGATGTGCTTCGTCTCTACAAAGAACGGCGAGAGAGAAGCCAACTTGCTTCATCTCGTACAAGACGTGATTAAGATTCCACACGCAACACTCGAAGACCTCAAGAAGCTCGAAGACGTCAACAAGGCGCCTGGATCTGACGAGGAGGACGAGGACGACAATGATGACAAGAAGAACAAGAAGAGAAAGAAACACTTCAAGAAACCACGTCTCCCGCCAGCAAACCAACTTCCATCCCCACACTCCACCATCGTGTTCGTTCCAACAAGACATCACGTTGAGTACATCACACTCATGCTCAAAGAAGCCGGATACGCCGTGTCATACATCTATGGTACCCTCGACCAACACGCCAGAAGACGTCAACTTCTCAACTTCCGTACGGGCCTCACACCCATCATGGTTGTCACAGATGTCGCTGCAAGAGGTATCGATGTCCCAGTGTTGGCCAACGTGATCAACTTCTCGCTTCCTGCCTCTTCAAAGATTTTCATCCATAGAGTTGGTCGTACGGCAAGAGCTGGTAATAGGGGTTGGGCGTACTCCATCGTGTCTGAGAACGAGTTGCCATATTTACTCGATCTGGAGTTGTTCCTTGGAAGAAAGATTATGCTGACGGGGATGTGGGAGCAGAAGTGTGAGTTGATGAAGCAAAAGATGGGCGATGAGTACAAAGAGCCAAAGGTGAACTACTCTGACAGAATGGTGCTTGGTGCTGCTCCTCGTTACAACGTTGAGAACATGATGGAGATGTTCAACCATTTGCTTAGTACAAACTACGATCTCAATGTGTTGCAAGGTGTCGCTGTCAAGGCTGAGAAGTTGTACTTCAAGACCAGACAGGCTGCCGGTGGTGAATCCGTGAAGAGAGCCAAGGAAATCAAGGCTGCAGGTTGGGATGAACAGAACTTGCTCTTTGGTAAGAACTTGGAGAAGGAGAAATTGGAGTTTTTGGCCAAGCTGCAGAACCGTTACAACAAGGAGACCGTTTTTGAGTTTGGTAAGAAGGATGACAGTCTTGTCGATCTGATGAACACGAGAAGACGTCAGATTGCTCCTATCCAGAGACGTGCTAAAGAGCTGAAGGAGTTGAGAGCTAAGGAGAGAGAAGCAGGTCTGTTGCACAATTTGGCCGATGAGGTGTTGAAGGATGACACCGAGATTGGTTACAACACCGTGAACGCTGATGCACTCGAGCAGCAGTTTGAGACAGCCGAAGAAGTTGAATCGAAGAAGAAGAAGAGCTACAAGGATCCGAACTACTTCATCTCTCACTATGCACCAACAAACGTGATCCAGGATCAGCAATTGTCTTTGAACTCTGGCTTCGTCAACGAGGCTCAGCAGGCTACCTTCGACTTGAACAATGATGACCAAGTGCAGAACCACAAGCAGACGGCTGTGATGCAGTGGGACAAGAAGAAGCACAAGTATGTTAACTCCAGATCTACGGACAAGAAGTACATCATTGGCGAATCTGGTGTCAAGATCCCAGCCTCGTACAGAGCCGGTGTCTACGACGATTGGAAGAACGCTCACAAGACTACTGGTTACAAGACAGGTATGAGAGAGACTGGTGGTGATTACAAGTCTGGTAACAGCGGTAACGACAAGAAGTTCAAGCACAACAAGCAACAGGCACCAAGAGCCCCAGACAAGTTCAGAGATGACTACCACAAGCAGAAGAAGAAGGTGGAGAAGGCTGTTGAAGGCGGTGTTCGTGTTAAGGGTTACAACAAGCTTGGTCAGAAGAGCGAGATGAAGAGTGTTGAGGATATCAGAAAGGAGAGAGAGCTCAAGGAGAAGCGCCGTGCTAAGAATGCCCGTCCAAGTAAGAAGAGAAAATAGATAAAGGGAACATTTATTCAGCATCAATCTCCATAGCATTTTCCTGAATTGCAGGTGCTTTGCCATACGTAGTCTCAATGGTTCTGTTCACCAACGCCGTGAACTCCGGTCTGTCCTCTGGCTCATCGTACAAGATTCTCACAAGTTCCACGAAACTATCGCGGTCAAACTCAGCCAATGCCCTTCTCCCGACCTTGTACTCCACGATTTCTTCATTGGCGTTTTTGAGCACGTTTCTGATGAGATATTCTTGCTTATCGAGCATCTTGAAGAACTCCACCGGGGTCATGTGAATCACATTGAGTGGTTGGTTAACGTGCCATCCAAAGTTCTCGTTCAGGATCTGGATCAGTTCGATCTCATTCATGTGGTTGTTGTTCACCACGAGTATGGCAAGTACAGTAAGTACCAGACTCTGCACCAAGAGGTTCTCGTCGGATGTGAGTGTTGGGTGATCCAGCTTGCTGTTTCTGTAGTCGTAGTTCTCATCCAGAAGCTCTGATTCGAAAAGAGCAGTAGACTGTGGGAGCCAAAAGGATTCTTGGATGAATTTGAGGTGTCTGTCCTCCATAGCATTGATGAGGACCCAGTGTTGTACAGATGACGTTGATCTTTGTGATGGTTTGCCGTTCTTGGTCTTCGCCTCCTTAGGTGGGAGTGGCTGCAGCGTGAACCCATAGGCATCTTCCAGTATCTGCTGGGCTTTCTTAATCGCCTTATCAAGATCTCTTGTGGGGAATGTCTCTTCATCTGTCTGGATCCATTTCTTGATGTTCTGCTTGTGGATGGCGACGTTTTGGTGGTTGAGTGAGAGGATGGCCCTCACGACTCTGATGGAGAGGGTTTCAAACAGCGCATTCTGCTGCTCCTGTGGGGTTTCTTCTTCGAAATCACTGTCTGATGGGAGTTCTGGGTCTGACATTGCGATGGTTTGCGCTCATACTTTCTACTTCCAGCTCCAAGTACGCGTCCACTTCACGCGTCGGAGAAGTCCTCCAGCGGAGCGCGGCGCGATCGTCGAATTATAAAAACAAAAACCCTCCCAAAGGGGCAATTACCTCATTCAGCACTATTCGCGAACCGACCCGGGAAATTCGTCCGGGCGGTTGGATGGGCGGGGGTTTTTCCCGTGTGTGGTTCGTCAGATTGGTCCCCAACAGCGGTCGTTGCAGCCAGCCAGCTCTCATTGTGCGCCTTCCACAGCTGTCCAGCGCCATTGACCACCGTCTCCGTCCGATTGACCAATTCTTCCGGTGTATTGCGCGCCGCATCTGACCCCGAGTGCCTTATCAACGTGCGCCGCCTGCCGCCTTCCACACTTTGAAATTAGGAGAAACGCTGGGGATAGACACCATTTCATCCTACAAAGATCCCTGTTTTTAATGGCCAATTGACTCAGACAGCATCGAATTTGCATCACCGCTGACCACACAAACACATACACCGCAGACACAGCCCACACCCGCTCCTCCACCCAGCCATGGCCTACCAACAACCACAGCAACACATTGCTCACCCAGTGTACCCACAGCAGCTGTCAACCCCGGATGCCATCCAGAAGTCTCTACTACCACAGAGATCGACGGTGTCGAAGGGAAAGTACTCGCTCGGTGACTTCCAGATTATGAGAACGCTGGGAACTGGTTCCTTTGGTCGTGTTCATCTCGTGAGAAGTGTCCACAACGGCCGATACTACGCGATCAAAGTCTTGAAGAAGGCCCAGGTCATCCGCATGAAACAGGTGGAACACACGAATGACGAGCGTCGGATGCTCAAGCTTGTCGAGCACCCGTTCTTGATTAGAATGTGGGGTACATTCCAGGATGCCAGAAACCTCTTCATGGTTATGGACTACATCGAGGGTGGTGAGCTCTTCTCCCTGTTGAGAAAGTCGCAGCGGTTCCCAAACCCAGTGGCCAAGTTCTACGCTGCTGAGGTCACCCTGGCCATTGAGTACCTCCACTCCCACAACATCATCTACAGAGACTTGAAGCCTGAAAACATCCTGCTGGACCGTAACGGGCACATCAAGATCACGGACTTCGGTTTCGCCAAGGAGGTGTCCACCGTCACCTGGACATTATGTGGTACTCCGGACTACATTGCACCAGAGGTGATCACCACGAAGCCATACAACAAGTCCGTGGACTGGTGGTCGCTGGGTATCCTGATCTTTGAAATGCTTGCTGGCTACACGCCTTTCTACGACACGACGCCAATGAAGACGTACCAGAAGATCCTTGCCGGCAAAGTGCAGTACCCATCCTTCATGCACCCAGATGCCGTGGATCTGCTGTCGAGACTCATCACCGCTGACTTGACCCACCGCCTTGGTAACTTGGCTGGCGGACCGGCGGATATCCGTAACCATCCGTGGTTTGCAGAAGTTGTCTGGGAGAAGCTGCTCGCCAAGGACATTGAGACTCCGTACGAGCCACCAATCACCGGTGGTATCGGTGACACCAGTCTGTTTGACCACTACCCTGAGGAGCAGCTGGATTACGGTGCTGGTGGCGAGGACCCTTACGCCCAGTACTTTGTCGATTTCTGATGGTGTTTTAGTACTTGTTGATTCTTCGCTTATGTGTTTTTGCTTTACAAATTTCACACAACCTGACTTTATGGCTCGAGTTTGTAGTTAGTTGTGTTGTGCGATTGCTTCCCGAGGGCTGTTCCGAGAATGTAAACAAAAAACTGATCCGTCACAACACACTCTTTCTTTTCCGCACAACAGCGGTAAGGAGGCACACACCGATGTCACACCGAACACAATCCGCTCTCCAGCGTTCAAATGAACTGCTGTCGATGGAGTCCGAGCTCCAGGATCTCCTCCAGAACAACACTACACTGACGTATACACAGAAGAAGTCGTTCGAGAAGCTCTTGAAGTACACATTCGATCTGTTACAAGCACCAATGGGAGATGGCGGGTCTCTTATTGATCATTCCTCCATTGAGCTGTATTCCAAGATGCAGAGTCTCGTGTCTTCGCTGGCGACTGTGCTCATGGCTGATGATATCGATGACACTACGCGGTTCGAACACACAACTAGATTACTCCAAGGCGATGACGATGATGACGAGGACGAATGGTCAGAAGGTGATTCAGAAGACATGCAGCAGCTCACCTCCAAGCCATTGCAGAACGTTCTGAAGACCCGACTAAGGGATGTCTCATCGAGAGAGTCACTGAGATCTCCATCGTTCAGTTCGCCCAAGCTCCCAGTATTCCACCCGGATCAACGACTTCAACACGAACGATTCAGAGTGCTAAACACACCTGTGCCGAGATCGTTCTCCGCGGGGAACAATATCTCTTCGAGAAGAAGCTCCGGGATGCACTCTCCTATGAACTCACCAAGTCCTCTAGAACCAAGACACTACGATCCTACATCACAGAGACATCCGATGCAAGAACGATACGAGTCGAGGAGGAACTCGCTGCTTTCATGGAACGGGTCACAGGGAGGGACACCAACCTCCAACAAAAAGAGGTATTCCATGAGATTCTAAAGCATGAATTCAAGGACGAAGAAAATGGTTATGTACATGTTTGCAGTAGTTTATATAGGTGAACCGAGTTTTACTCCAGAGAGATCTTAGCACCGAGAGCCTCAAGGGTGGCCTTGATCTTCTCAGCGTCCTCCTTGGCAACGTTGTCCTTGATCACCTTTGGAGCAGCCTCCACGAACTTCTTGGACTCGACGAGGGAGAGGTCCAAAAGACCCTTGACCTCCTTGATGATCTTTGGCTTGCTCTTGGCGTCGAACGACTCGAGCTTGATAGAGAAGATGGTCTTCTCTTCTGGCTTCTCCTCAGCGGCAGCCTCCTCTTCCACTGGGGCAGCTGGAGCAGCGGCACCGGCACCACCAGCTGGGAAGGAGATGTCTGGGATGTTGAGTGTGGTCTTGAGTTCCGAGATTAACGAGGCGGTCTCGAGGAGTGTGAGTTTGGAGATGGAGTCGACGATGGCGGTGATCTTTGGATCCACAGCGGCCGGGGTGGCGGCGGTGGACTGGAAACGGACTCTTCTGAGAGCCAAACAGGCTGTGCGTGTGGTGGTTCTGAACATCGTGGATGGGGTGCAGAGGAGGAAAAGGGCTGGCCAGCGGCTGGAGAGAGTGGACCCGCGGGCTCGAGCTTTTGGCGGTGCTCCATTGAAAAATCGCTGAAAAATTACCGGTGCTCACCGTTCGGCATAAGCGCGGGCAAATGGTGTCGGCGACGCTGAAGTTATCCCGTGGAGTTCGCGGTTTTTGTGGTTCAAAGGCGGGCGCTCGGACACTGAATTGATGGCTCTATACCTCCGGATCATCCACCACTCAGTCGCCTATCTGCCCTCCACCCGTCTCACAATGTCGTCCTTCCAGTTCTGCAAGGAATGGTAAGTACTCATGTCGCTCTCACAGATCAAAGGAGCCATTTACTGACCACAAACACCAGCAACAACATGCTCTATCCAAAGGAAGACAAGGAACACAACCGTCTTCTATATGAATGCCGTATCTGCTCAGAAGTCGCACCGGCGCAGCAGGCCAGAGTTTACCGTCATGAGCTTGTCTCGAACATTGGTGAGACAGCCGGTATCGTTAGAGACTTGAATTCTGACCCAACGTTACCGAGATCGGATAAGGAGTGTCCAAGATGCCATGCCAGAGAAGCGGTGTTCTTCCAGTCCCAACAGAGAAGAGCCGACACGTCGATGATTCTGTTTTATGTCTGTACACAGTGTAACCACACCTACAGAAGTACAGATTGAAGATGGGAAGTTGCTCTTTGAGAGTGTGGTCATAAAAGGGAGATGGGTCCCAAACCGAAAAAAAGTCATGAATTTAAATAGCGCTAGAGTAATCGCATGAAGTATCTAATGAACCTCAGGTAGTTATGAGTCCACCTTTTCTGACTCTTTGAAGTAGTCCTGCCGTGGGGCGCTCCATCCACCATCACCACAACAACAAATATCGCGATGAGTAAACAAAACCCTTGCCACTTGTCACCACCACCTTGAGACACAACGCATCCACCAACAATGGACCTACCAGACCCAAGAATCACCAACGACGACCCAAGAATCTCATATGACAAGATCAACGATCGATACCTCTTCGAAGACCCAGCAACGTCCGAGTCGTTGGAGTACAACACCACCTTGAACAAGTGGATACCCACGGACTTGACCTCTGAGCTCACGGATGCACAGCGGGAGATCCAGGAAAAGAAGCGACAGAAACTGCAGGAGTTGAAAGAGAAACAGGCACCAAAGAGACAGAACACCGCTGTTTACGTCTCTGGACTGCCGCTCGACTGTGATGTCTGGGAGTTGAAGCAAGTGTTTGAGAAGTGCGGTGTCATCAGTGAGGACCTGTTGACGAACAAGCCCAAGATCAAGATGTACTACGATGGAGACAAGTTCAAAGGAGATGCTCTCGTTGTGTTCATGAAGCCTGAGAGTGTGGAGCTGGCGATACAATTGTTGGACGACACACCGCTACGGCCACATAGGAAGAACATCTCTGTGCAGAGAGCGGAGTTCAAGGAGAAGAGTGAGAAGGAGGGCCATAAGAGACAGTTGACCGAGGAGGACAGGAAGGTTATCAAGAAGAGACTCAAGCTGTTAAATGAGAAAGTTGATGGCTGGGATGGGAACGACGAAGGAGAAGTGAACCCAAAGTGGGCCAGATCGATGGTGCTACGACGTGTGTTTACCTTGGAGGAAGTACAAGACCCTGAGGAGAAGGAGGATATCATCGAGGACATGAAGGAAGGCTGTGCAGAGTTTGGTGAGGTGGAGACCGTTGTTCTGTTTGATGAAGAAGAGGATGGAGTTGTCCTTGTCAGATTCAAGAACTCTGAAGACTGTGCAAAGTGCATTGAGAAGATGAACGGAAGGTTCTTTGGCGGAAGGAAGCTCATCGCCACACTGTACAACGGAGAGTCATTCAGGAGAAGTGGACAGAAGAAGGAGAATACCCGGCCCGCACTTGATGACGCAGATGACCAGGAAAGACTGGCTGACTACATCAACAACGTTGGAGAGGACCAGTAAAACTACATGGACGATATCAATAAAAATCAAAGAACTCCTGGTTTAACACAGCAATCGGGTAAAAAAAAATATTATAAACAGTTCGTAAACATCGTCAAACAACAAAACAAAACAAAAAAAAAAGCAGCAAAAAATAGTCTTGCATGAGTCCATCAAAGGTCCTTCCAAGTTCCATGGAACTCATGTCTCAAATAAATCAATTCCTCATTAATCTCGAAATCCATCCCCTCCACAAACCCATTGAAACTGGCAATAGGCAACACCATCACATCGTCAAACATAGCAGGGTGGGTCAACCTCGTGAAATTAGTCCACCCGACACCCTTCTTCTTCGTGATAGAGTTCTTCTCCTTGTGATACGGTTCAAATTCCGTATGCTGGATCTCCTTAGGCACTTCCTTGTTGATACCACGGATGTACACTTCTTCCTCTTGCTTGGCCACCTTGTTGAAGTGCGAGAAGATGGAGTCAGTAAAAACAGCAGGACCGGTCCACTCCAGCACGGTGTAGACAGAGTGCAATGTGAAGTACTCCTTCCCAATCTTGACGTGGTTCAAGCGGGCGCTGTATCTCTTGAGCGTGGTCTCGACAATTCTCGTGATGATCTCACGAAGGATAGGATGACCAGCCTTGCTCTTGAAACTCCACTGGCAAAACTGCAAACGTCTCGAGGTCTTGAACTTCCAGTCTGCACGGTCGTAGTCACCCTCGACACCAACCACAAACCCAACTTCATGTGAGTCAGGTAAGTCTGGGAACAGTTCTGATAGCTCATCCTTGTTGTCTGCCCATTCTTTCAAGTTCTTCAAGCTCAGAGTGTCAACGTCAGTGTAGACACCACCGCGGGCAAACAGCACGAGGTATCTCAAGAAGTCAAACTTGAGAATCTTCATCGGTAGGAGGTGGTACGTCTCTATAACTTCAGGGAAATCAGCGTACAGGGTCTCGACAACTTCATCCAAGTCCTCATCTGTGATGAGTCTGTGCTCGTAGTCTGACTGCTGGACCCACGAGTGCATGTACTTCCGTATCTCATTGTTCTTCACTCTCTGTAGTGGCTCCTTCCACGTCTGCCAGATGATTTTGGGTATCTCCATCTCTCGTCTGTATGGGAAGTGCGTCGAAAGCCTGTATCGTAGATCATCCTTGTCCTCCACCTCCTCTGTCTCTGCTTCGGGTGTGTATGTAGTCAGTGGGGCCAGTATGCTGTTGATTCTGTCGCTATGCTCGGCATCACTCTCGAACTCCTCTGGTTCTTCGGCTGCGTAGGCGTTGGCCGCTTGCACGGAGGCGTAGTGCTCGGAAGCGTCGGTGTTGCTGCTGTTCCGTATAACGTACGGGTAGAGGTCACAGGGGCTGTCCGTCAGCAGGAAGTAGTAGAGACAGGCTGTGATGGTGACGGCGACGACGCCACGCCGTGTGAGCCACTTGGACCACTTGTTGTGGCTTGTTCTGGACATCTTGTAGTCTAGCGGGAAGGGACTGGTCTCTGGGACAACAACACCGGCGGCATATGGCGTGGCGGCTCTGCTGTGTGCGGAGGAGTCTGAGCTGGCTTTGGAGAGCAGCTGGGAGCTCGAGCGGCGGCGTGTCTTGACGGTGCTCATAGTCGTGGGCGGGTTGCGAGGCGCAGGTGCGGGGGCACAGGCTTATTTATAAGGGTTTGTCTGGGCTGTTCCACGGGCTGCTTGTGGCTGCGACGCCTCACGAAAAAAATTCGGGCGACCGTTACTTTTTTTTTCCTTCAAGCCAGATCTAAAATTTAGTGCGGGATTGCGGTGAGGCTTTGGCGCGCGGGCTGCTGATTGGTGGGCTCGAGGCAAGGCGTCCGCAGTGGTGCGCGGAGGGGAAGAAGACGAAGAGAGGGTGCACCCTGGGCCCGTGTCTATAGAGCTCTGGTAGTTGCCCATCTGGCGAGTCCCCCCGTTCCCGGGAATGAAAACCTTACTATTTATAGGCGGGCGAGCGAGCGCGCGTCATGTCAAGCACGTATGTACAACGTCCTCCAGTTGACAAAACGGGCCATTTCGCAGGGCGGGGACCATATCGGGATGGTTGTGCATTTTAGTTACGCCAGATCCGGCACATTCCAGGTATGTGATCCGCCTCCAGGCTTCAGAAACCCCACGCTGAACCTCCCACTGGCGTAAACGAATTGCCGTTCCAGCCTGCAAGACAACAGCACCTTCAAAACCGAGATCCGACATAAGCCACCAGACCACAAATGGCATGCGTTGAGATCGGCTACGCTCCGGATCTTGACATTTTGGGGAAGTCTGTGTAGTTATAATGGTAGATTTACCCACTCCACTAGAGCGTGTGTGAGAGCGGGAAGGACTTGAATCCTGATCCCAAACTGAGACATTCGCTCAAAGGCACGCCAGCAAGGCGGCATCAACATCAAGTCCATGAAAACCAGACTAGACCAACGTGAGTACACCTTGCAGTCTTTGTGGATACACCTCAACTAGACCTGGGTTACTCTGCCCCCACCAGACAGGGATAGTCGAAGGTTGCTCCGAGAAGTGTTTGCTTTCTCGTCTTTTCTACAGCGCTATGAGGCGCTCGGTATGCGCACATAGATAACAGTTGTACATACGGGCGCGGCACCTTTGAGGCTACCTTTCCATGGACCCCTAGACAATCTTGGCTCGGAAAGCAGAGCACTACTTCAGCTCCGATGACCTTTGTAGTGTCATTCGTCATTCACTAGTGACCAATCAGTACTCACAAGCCTTCTAATGGCCTTGGCGCTGGTGGTCGTGCCCATACACGCAAAAGCCTTAAACAACCAATGGAAATAAAGTACTCTGATTCACTATCGATATAAAGAGCATCTATGAGCGGTCCCTGCGTTTGCTTCGATCCTTTTGATCAACACCGTCACCATCTAAGATGTTCTGATACCTGATGAGCATAGAGGCATCAACGACCTTACCACGGCTCTTTATGCGATAGCGGTCAAACACCAATTCAGTGAACTTCTTCCTGAACTCGCGGAAACTCAAGTTGCACCACTCTTTGCTTTCATCGGCTAATGTGCGAGCAGCAACGGAGGCAGTCACAGACTTGATAACTGGAATCTCTGTGGTAGCCAAGTCAGACTCAGTCAGAAGATACGCAATCACCCAAGTGTCCAACTCCTTATAATCTGAAATCAAAATCCGGTTGAGAATCAGTAGGTTCTCAATTTGTACCAGATACGTTCGAACCCTTGTTGCATTGATAACCTCTGGCACGTTCTTAACAGAAAGGGTCTGCAAGCGAACATCACGGATCAACACAACAAAGCCATTGGCATCACGAGGATAGTATATTTGGTACGCATCGTAGATCTCGCTCAACATCTGCTTCAAAGTGACACCAGGTCCCGTAAAAAGAGAGTCGCAAACCTTCGCCTTAGACGTTTTCTGTTCAATGACACTCTTGAGGGTTGTAGCTAGCCCATAAATTTCTCTCCCCGGGTTCCCGGCTTCCGCTTCGTCCCTCTTAGCCACCATGTCGTCAACTTGAAAGATGTCATTCTGCCTGATTTCGTCCGGTAGATGCCTCTCCAGGTGAGCGTACACCATAATTTGAACTAGTTGGCCAAAGAACGTCGTAAAGTCCTTGCCTGAAGTAACATCAGAAATCGACTTGTCTGCACACTCCCAGAATTGCAGGTATGCCTCGAAGTTATTCGTGGTCTGTCTCCGCTCTGGACGAGCTCCAGATGATACATTGCCAAGTGGCCTTTTCCCTTGATCACGTTCACCTTTGTTGGTCATAATATCTTTGTAGAGGGCGTGCTATTGTGTTCGTCTCACTAGTACTTGGAGGTATAACGTGCTCATGGGGACCCCTCTAACTGTTATACGTCCTGCCAACGGCCGATCTGAGAAGATAATGTTCTCTGTCTCGCACAATAGCTCTTCTGCTTCAAGCAATATCTATCGGCGATCTACGGTAGAATGGCTGCTTGTGATAGACTCTGCAGTGCACCCGTCCTCTCCCACTACGGCGTCTTTCTTGTTCTGCGTCAGGTACTCACCACCCTTTGATAACGTTCATTGTATGTACAGCTGTGTCTAGTTCAATCAAGAGTCGACGGCGTGAGGTCTTCCTGGATAGAGTTCTTGATACACTGGAAGTCCGAGTTCCTCAGTGGTCTCACCTGGACCTTCTGTGCCTCTGCCTCGTCCAACCTCTTACCATCGCGGAAGTTGTTGCGGATGTACTCTCTTGTAGCGTTCATAGCAGCGTCTCTGCATGCCTCCTTCAGGTCAGACCCACTAAAGCCAGCGGTACATTTCACCAATGTCTTCAAGTCAAAGTACTCTGGATCGAGTGCAGACTCCTTCAGCAAGATGTTCAGAATGTGTTCTCTCTGCTCTGCATTAGGCAAGTTGACGGCAAATCTCTTTGGCATACGTCTCATGAATGCAGAATCGATATCATTTGGTCTATTCGTGGCACCGAGGACGAGGATACGACCAGCAGATGTAAGACCGTCCCATAACGTCATGAACTCAGCCTTCAACATCGCCGTCACTTCGTGGTCCGCAGACTGTCTCTCTCTGAGGAACGAATCAATCTCGTCAATGAAGATGATGCACGGTTGCAACTTCTCTGCGAGCGAGAAGATGGCATCCACCATCTTGTTCGACTCTCCATACCACTTGTCCATGATCTGTGACATTCTGATCGAGATGAAGTTTGCTCCACTCTCCTTTGCCAGAGCCTTCGCCAACATCGTCTTACCACAACCTGGTGGTCCGTAGAGCAGCACACCCTTAGGAGCTTGTAACAGAGACGAGTGCATGAACAGCTCTGGAACGGTGAGTGGGTAGAGCACGCTTTCTCTCAACTCATCGACAATACCCTCAAGCCCACCGATATCGTTGAACTTGACGTCAATCTCGAATGGAGTCACCACGCTCGCCAGCACGGCGGTCTCGTAGTCGTTTAGCTCGAGCTTCAGCGATGGATTCAACTTTTGCAATCTCTGTAACGAGGCGTTGGCCTTCTTCTTCGTCTCGCTGGACTTGGCTGCTGGTCCATCCTGGTTCATCAGCTGGCTGACCATGTAGTACGCGGACACCGAGGCGCCGATGAACATCGCCACATCGAGCACCACTTTCAGATCGACTCTCTTGGACATTTCTCTCTCTGTGTCTCTAGATGGTCCGTTCTTCCCCCACAGATGGGGAGTGGCAACGTTGTTCGGGGACGCCCGCGCGCGGGATAAATCGTTCTCGCGTGGTGTCCGGGTGTCCTATGTGTAAAAAAATTGTATGGGCAGCGATGAGCTCTCTCTTCCTGGCCTCCCTGTTGGCGGTAAGCGACCTTCGAAAGTCTTGTTGACAGATATGGGCAAGAAGCAGAGCAAGCAGGATGAGCCACATGGGATTCGACTCCCTGGGTCCATTCTGGATCAGATTAAGGATACGAACGGTACGTCTCTTGTACACCCCTCATCGGTGGTGCCATTGTACTAACAGATCTTCATCAGGGGATGACGACAGATTCCAGTTCGGCAAAGACAGTTATAACAAGAAGCGTAAGGCACCTGTGTCAAGACGAGATCAACGAAAGCAAGAGAGACAGGTGAAGAAGCAAAAGAAGGCTGAAAACACTAGACAGAAGAAGATCGAGGCCAGAAGCCAGGATAAGAAGAAGTCCAAGAAGTCCAAGAAACCGGAGCAGAGCACACAAGCTGAGTCCTCTGATGAAGAGGAGATGAAGGCTCTTCCTGAAGATGACGAGCTGTCGGAAGGAGACTTTGATGACTTTGGATCAGACGACGAGTTCGGTGACGAGGACGATGAAGATCAACCACAGACAGCTGAAGACACCATGGCCGCCCTCATGGCTTTGAAGGCTAAGAAGAACAAGTCGAACGGCACATCAGAGAGCAGCGCTGCTTCCAAGAAGTCTGATAACAAGAAGGCTGTTGTTGAGGAGAGCGAAGATGACGACTTTAACGGCTTCTCGGATGAGTCTTTCACAGATGATGAGGAAGACCAGCCGCAGACCGCTGAGGAGACTATGGCTGCACTCATGGCTCTCAAGGCTAAGAAGAACCAGGCTAAGGAGACGAAACCGAAGAACTCTGTGAAGAAGGTGGGGGAGAGTGAAGATGAGGATGATTTTGAGGACTTTGATGATTTCTCGGATGAGTCCTTCACCGATGACGAAGAAGATCAGCCACAGACCGCTGAGGATGTGTTCGCTGCCCTCAAGGCTGCCAAAGAGAAGAAGATGAAGGCATCTCAGAAATCGGAGAAGGAGTTGAAGAAGGAAAAGAAAGAAAAAGAGAAGGCTGATAAGAAGAGAGAGAAGGAGGCCAAGAAGAAGGAGAAGGCTCAGAGAGAAAGGGAAGAAGCAAAGGCTGCCAGATCCAGACTCACCGATGAACAACTCGCACAGATGAAGAAGGATGAACGTGACATTAAGTACTATGCCAAGAAGCTCGGTTTGAAGTCTACGAAAGTGAAAGATTTCAAGAAGATGGGGATGGATGATGGGTTGGATGATCTCTTTGACGGACTGGACTTCCTGGATGAGTATGACGATGTGGAGGCCAACTCAGGTGGGTATGACGACCTGTTCAATGAGCAAGGTATTCCAGAGGATGAAATTGCGGGAGCGTCTGGAGATGACGAAGAGGGTGGTGACCAGGATGACGACGACGAAGAGGTTGTGGAGAACCCATTTTCCTCTGATGACGAGATCAACTCCTCTGATTTCGACTCTGACATTGGGCCAGAGGACCTCGAAGACGACGATGAAGAGCAAGGAGATGTGATCATGGCTGGGCCCAAGGAGAACCCATATGTTGCCCCAGTTGCGAAGAAGTACGTCCCACCTGCACTCAGAGCACGCTTGCAAGCAACTGATTCCGAGTTGGAGTTGAAGATCAAGAGAACAATCAAGGGTGCGTTGAACAAGCTGTCTGAGGCTAATGTGATGACGATGGTCAACCAAGTCAACGCTGTGTTTTTGGAAAATCCGAGACAGGTTGTCACTGAGTGTTTGACATCCGTCATCTTGGAGAGTATTGTCCAACAAAGCACTTTGCTTGACACTTTTGTCACTTTGCATGCCGCTTTGATGACTGCTCTCTACAGACTGCAAGGTGTTGATGTTGGTGCGCACTTCATCCAGACTCTTGTTGAGAAGTACGAGGAGTTCTTCAAGCAGGAACAGGGCAAGGAATGTGGTAACTTGCTGTCTCTCTTGACCGCTTGTTACTCCTTCCAGCTGGTGTCGTGCAAGTTGTTGTACAACATCATTGGTACTTTGATCACCAATGTGTCCGAGATGAATACTGATCTGTTGTTGAGAATTGTGCGTAACGTTGGTCCACAGATGCGTTCTGATGATCCAAACGCTTTGAAGGAGATCATCTTGCAGTTCCAACAGAATATCCAAGGTGTGGAGATGAACGCGAGAACGAGGTTCCTCAGTGAAACCATCACGAACTTGAAGAACAACAAGAACAAAACTGTGAATGAGAACACCGCACAGCTTGTGACGAGGATGAGAAAAGTACTCGCTACGATCAACAACAAGATGTCTGATCCATTGCAAGTGTCCTTGGAGGATATCCACAACGTTGCAACTAAGGGTAAGTGGTGGCTTGTGGGTGCCTCTTGGAGAGGCAACATGGCTGGCGAAAAGTCCGTAGAGGACGTTGTGGTTGACAAGGAGGAGATGAATGAGATCTTGGACTCCGCAGAACCAAACTGGATGGAGCTTGCCCGTGCTCAGAGGATGAACACTGATATCAGAAAGGCCATCTTCGTCAGCATCATGTCTTCGCAGGATTACATTGAGGCGTTTACTAAGTTGGACAAACTGAGACTCAAGAGATCCCAGGAACGTGAGATACCAAAGATTTTGCTGCATTGTGTGTCCATCGAGAAGGTCTACAATCCATACTACGGTCTGTTGGCTAACAAGCTGTGCACACAGCACTCTTTGAGAAAGACGTTCCAGTTCTGCTTCTGGGATCTTCTCACTGAGCTGGAAGGAGATGACGCTGACAGTGACGAGGAGGGAGAAGGTGACTACTTCAAGAAGCTGAATGCTGATCTCGTTGGTGAAGATGACGACTTCCAGCTGCAGAGAAGTGTCAACTTGGGTAAGTTTTTCGGTGTCATGGTTGCTGAGGGTACATTGCCACTGCACTCGTTGAAGAACTTGAATTTCTTGTCGTTGAATCAGGATATTGGGTTGTTCTTGGAAGTGATGCTGATCTCATTCTTTGACGGCATTGGTAAGAAGAGTGAGATTGCTACGTTCGGGCTCTCCTCGAAGAAGTCCAAGAAGGCAGAGGACCTGAGATTTGATGATAAGTTGTTGCTTGAACGCATTGCAAAGTGTCAAGAACAGAAGGTGTTGTTGAGAGGGTTGCAGTACTTCCTCCAGGAGAGAGTGCGTGGATCCGACATCATCTCCGGGAGAAAGCAGAGAAAAAGAGTGGAGTGGGGAGTCGACACGACGTGTGATGTTGCTGATGAGCTCCTCAAGTCCACCTACTAAGGCATTGATAGAGCAATATGAACGTGTATTTATGAGTTCGCAGCGTAGTAAGTTTGACACAATCCCCTTTGGCGTGGCTGATGGCCGCGCGAAGTCGGAGCGACTCGGCTCCCGGGCGGTCCTTTTTGTGACAGAAAGCTGCTGCCTCCGGAGCAGCCATGCCATAGGGAGTGGAGCTGCAGTTGCTGTGGCCGTGGGCAGATGACTCCGCTCTGGTGGGGAGACTGGGGAAGACCTCCCATCCACTCCACAAACAAAGCAGGGTCGGCCCACACAGCACGCCAGGCTGACACAAAAGCCCGCTGCAAAATCCGTGGAGAAAGCTGGGTGTCAGGTGTTTTCCTGGTGGCGGAGGAGAGCTCCCATCAGATGATGGGGCGTCTCGGTGCCGAGTGGGATTTCCCCCCGGCAGAACCGGGATTGCGGACAACAAAGGGCCCTGTCTGGCGCGCGTATGGACCCTACGGCGGCTAGGTAGAGCAGCCGCGACTCAGGCGGACCTTAGGCGGGAGCCCTTGTCCCGCGACCCTCCGGAAGTGGGAAACCAGTCTTTCTTTTTTTCGTGGGGAATCGTGTGCCCCCATCCAAAAAATTTAACGGTGCCGGTCCACAGGGACGTGGGAGGAAAGTTGAACTTCATCAACTCGAGCACCTGACCAGCAACAGGCCACAGTCCATCTCCCACCGCAACTTCCCCACACAATGCTCAGACTCGCAGCCAGAGGCCCTTTCGCCTTCACTAGATTGAGCGCACAGCACATCTCCATTCGCACACTGGCCGACGCCGCCGCTAAGAAGCACGACGTTGTTGTCATCGGTGGTGGCCCAGGTGGCTACGTCGCCGCTATCAAGGCCGCCCAATTGGGCTTCGACACCGCCTGTATCGAGAAGAGAGGCAAGCTTGGTGGTACATGTCTGAACGTGGGCTGTATCCCATCCAAGGCCCTTCTCAACAACTCCCATCTCTACCACCAGATCAAGACTGATACTGTCAAGAGAGGTATCGACGTGGGCGACGTCAAGATCAACGTCGCCAACTTCCAGAAAGCCAAGGAGACTGCCGTTAACCAGTTGACAAGCGGTATCGAGATGCTTTTCAAGAAGAACGGCGTCACCTACTACAAGGGTAACGGTTCCTTCGTTGACGAGCACACCGTGCAAGTCAAGGCCATTGAGGGCGGTGAGGATGCCACTGTCCAGGCCGACCACATCATTGTCGCCACTGGTTCTGAGGTGACCCCATTCCCAGGAATCACCATCGACGAGGAGAGAATCGTTTCTTCTACCGGTGCCCTTTCCCTCAAGGAGATCCCAAAGAGACTTGCCATCATCGGTGGTGGTATCATCGGTCTTGAGATGGGTTCCGTCTACTCCAGATTGGGCTCTGAAGTCACCATCATTGAGTTCCAGAACGCCATCGGTGCCTCTATGGATGATGAGGTTGCCAAGGCCACTCAGAAGTTCCTCCAAAAGCAGGGCTTTAAGTTCAAGTTGGGAACTAAGGTTGTCTCTGGCCAGAGAAACGGCGACACCGTCTCTGTTGAGGTTGAGAAGGTCAAGGATGGTAAGAAGGAGACCATTGAGGCTGATGTGCTCTTGGTTGCTATTGGTAGAAGACCGTACATCGAGGGCTTGAACGCTGAGACCTTGGGCTTGGAGGTTGACAAGAGAGGCCGTCTTGTGATTGACGACCAGTTCAGAACAAAGCACCCACACATCAGAGTCATCGGTGATGTCACCTTTGGCCCAATGCTTGCCCACAAGGCTGAGGAGGAGGGTATCGCTGCCGTTGAGTACATCAAGCACGGCCACGGCCACGTCAACTACGGCAACATTCCATCTGTGATGTACTCCCACCCAGAGGTTGCTTGGGTTGGTCAGACCGAGCAGCAGTTGAAGGAGGCTGGCATCAAGTACAAGGTTGGTAAGTTCCCATTCATTGCCAACTCCCGTGCTAAGACCAACATGGACACTGAGGGTTTCGTCAAGTTCCTCGCCGATGCCGAGACTGAGAGAGTTCTCGGTGTTCACATCATTGGTCCAAACGCTGGTGAGATGATTGGTGAGGCCGGTTTGGCTTTGGAGTACGGTGCCTCTACTGAGGACATTGCTAGAGTCTGTCATGCCCACCCAACCCTTTCTGAGGCCTTCAAGGAGGCTGCTTTGTCCACTTTCGACAAGCCAATCAACTTCTAATCTCACTGTTTCACTCCATCACTTTTCTCACGCTAACTCACATTCTATACACGTTTCACGATATATTTATTGATGAAGAACTCATGTTGTAGGCACTACACTTATAAGGAAGGTCTCATAAATCGGGTATTAAAAAAAAAGTCCTACACACAGCTTGGACAATGTGTTCACTTCTTTCCCTTAAGGGCACTTGGCATCTTGAACAAGCCAGAGAAAGAAAACTGGTAGTCATCACTGTCTTCCATCTTCTGTTTTGTGGTCATGATGGCACGAGCGTACTTGGTGGCCAAGAAGGACAAAGAGCCAATGACTCTAAACAACGAGATAGCAGCAACAGACCACAAGATGAAAGCCAAGTATTTGTTCTGGTAGGCATCTTCAGGACCATACACCTCGCACATACTCATGATCAAGATCATGTTACTCAACAACCAAACGAGCACCACTCTGGTTCTCACGTCTCTGTAGTAGTCATCATCTGGGATCGCGCCCTTTGGCACCTTCTCTGGGTTCTTGTTTCTGACTCTCTGAATCGAGATGTTGTTCAAAGTACCGGTGTATGCGTCGTCTATGTCAACCTGGTCAACTGGCATCTCAACCTCGACAATCTCGTGGCCTTCACTGTCCTTCTTAATGATGGCACTACCCAAACTCTTGACTGGGTTGTTGTCACCCTTCGTACCCCAAGACACATCGTGTGTGTTGCAGAAGGCAAAGATCTGGAGTGTGATGGTGTAAGATGGAAGCAGCAAGAAGTACTGGACAGAACATGTGATGATGTGCCATGGGTCCAAGTACATGATGGAGATGAAGGCGTACATGCCGTATGTGGAGAGCATGGAGATCACGATGTTAACAAATGCACTCTCTGTAGTGTCACCAGTACTGTGTTGATTGATCGTTCTCATCGTGGCGACCATACCCAGTGTGATAGAGAACACAGCGACGATGCCCAAGATGGTCATTGTGGTCAAAAACAGATACTGAGCACCGTGTGGACGATTACCCATGGAGATGATGAAAGTGGCACAGATCGTGCCGAGGCAGATGTAGTTGAAGATGGTGAAGAGCCAGAACCCTCCGTTGTTTGCAATCAGGTCTGTGCCGACAAGGGAGCCAGCAAGGTAATAGAACGTCAAATAGAAGTTGGCAACAGAGAACCAGTTGAACAAGAGCTGCACAAACTGGTAGAAGAATTCAATGTGGAAGAAAAACTTTCTGGTGAAAGAGTGACTTGTTTTCCAAATCTGTCTGAAGTGGAGCTGAGCGTAGAAGGCGGCGAACAAAGCACCGTTCAGCCATCTTCTTCTCTGGGCAATGAACTCGGCAGCGGACTCTGGAAGATCTGTCTCACCTTTGGCCTCTTTGACGTACTTGAGCAACCACTTAGAGTCCTTCTTGGCAACAAGCTCCCAACACAAGATTCTGTCCTCGGCAAGGTACATGTTAGCAGAGAAAACGTTCCTGTTTGGACCGTTGTTCAGAGATTCACCCTTGAAGTAAGAGTTAAGAGGACCAGTACCATCAGCGTGGTTTTTCAGAGCCTTGTAACGGTACGCACTGAGTGCACCTGGCAGGACAGAGATGTAACCGAAAGCAGACTCCAAAGGCTTGTCAAGAATGTTAGACATCTTGTACTCAAAGTTCTGAGAAGCAACGAGTGGGTTGAGCAGCTTGTAACCGAGCTTACCCTTCAATGCTTTGATCTCACCAGCAGCACCAGCAACGTTAGAGTCGTTGTCGAAAGCCTTCCACAAGTGGTAGATACAGCCCAAGTTTGGCTTCGTACCAACATCCAACAGCACAACAACGTTTGGCTCCAATGTTGGGCACACTGCATCAAACAACCATCTGTGAGAGTTGATCTTCTTAGCGTTCTTCTCCTTGAGGAGGAACAACACCTGAACTGGGACCAACCCGGACTCAGAAGAGTTGATCTCGAGGTCATCGTTCAAGGAGACCTGAGTGGTGTACTCGAACAGGTGCGACTTCACCTCCTTGTTGTTCACGAAGGATTTGGCAATGCCCTCCTGGTAGACACCCATCACCGCCAGCACATCCAACACGTTCTGGTTAATCTTGGCACGACCATCACTGATAATACAGACCTGGACCTTCTTCCAACCATCTGGGCCCCACATTCTCGATTTCTTTCTCTTGCAGAGCATGGCAATGTTTTGCATCACAGCATGCATAGTTCTAGTGAAATCAACCTCGGACTCGTTGTACATGGTGATACAGACGCAGATCTCGGTTTCTCTGTTCAACTTGGCGGCCCTGAGAGTAAACCCAGCAGCCTCAAACTCCTCTGGCTCAGCAGTACAAGCAGAGTATCTCATGAACAAGAACTCATCCTCGTCTCTTCTTGGAAGGATAGATGCCAATTTCGTAGGGACTGGGTTCTCCAGCACCAAGTTACCATTCTCAGGAGTAAACTTCTTTCTGATCATCGACTTGTGACGACGTGGCTGTGCCGTCTCTGGCACTTCGTAGGCCATGTCATCACCAAAGACATCGTCCTCGTCGTAGTAGCTGTCGAAGGTTTCACCACTGTAGTTGGACATTCTCGTTTCGAGCTTCTCGTCGAAGGCTTTGTGACCTCCATCAGACGAGGTGCCAGAGTAGACGGTAGACCCACTGGACACTCTCTCGTTGTCGAGTCTTGGGATCACTTCTGGTTGCATGGTGTTGTGGTTGGCAGCAGCGAACGTACTGGCGCTGAAGATTGGCTTAGGTGGTGGCAGAATGCGTGAAGAGCTTATTGTTGAGCTTGAGCTTCTGGTAGCGGAGCGCTGTACGCTGTACTGGGATCTATCAAATGGTCTCTGCTCCTCATAGTCGTCCTCATCATCAATGACAATCACTGTGCTCTGGTTCTTTCTCTTTGGAGATTCCAGTTCGGTCCATTGTTGTCTGGCAGTGTTCCCAATCTTTGTTGGAGAACCAAAAGGTGTGTGGTATCCATCATGGTTTGGTGGTACCGGTTGCTGTCTGTGGAAGACACTTGGCGAGTATCTGGTCTCGTGTGTTTCATCATCCACGGGTGGGAAGGCATTGAAGGCGGAGTGCCCACTAGCCTGGAAACGTCTCGGAGAAGAGCTGGCAGCCGCTGGCTGCGGTCTTGAAGGCTCGCGCACCTCGTAACGATAGTCGTCGTCGTCAAAAGGATTGGACATCGCTTGAGGTTCGCTTGATACTTTGTGTGGAGGAAAGAGCGGCAGAGAGAAATTTGATGTTGACGTTTTTATGAGGCAGATCCGGACTGTTTACCTTTGGCCGAATGCGGAAATAGCTGATGCAGTTGATAAACGAAACCGGTAATTACCTCATTCGGAGGTTTTAGAGTTTTTTTTTTTCGCCAAACTCCGCGAACTCGTTTGATGCGAGGCCCGCTTCAACAACGAGAACTCGAAGCGGAGAGAGCTTTAACACAAGAAAGTTACAAACATCAATAGATTGGACGCACACAACCATGTCAGCCGAGCCAAAGAACGATAGTGAAATGGAAGTTGACGTTCAGGACGACGAAGTCTTTAATGACGCCGAGTCTGGCCCTGTTGAGACGGAAACAAATGGCAATGGCAAAGAAGAGGAAGGGCCTTCGGTCGTTGCACCAGAGCTTCCAGAGTTCACCAAAAAGGACAAGACATTACATGAGATCCTCGAAATGATGGAGGACTACTATCCCATCATCCCAGATGCAGTGACCGATTACTATCTCACCAAGAACGGTCTCCAATGTGACGACCCACGCATCAAGAGAGTGCTCGCGCTCGCCACACAGAAGTTCATTTCAGATGTCGCCACAGACGCGTACGAATACTCCCGAATCAGATCCTCTTCGACAGTGTACAACTCTGCTAACCCACAGGTGAGGGCTAAGGCTCTTGTCGCCGGTACTGCCGGCCAGCCGGCTAATACTTCGAACGCTGGTAACTCTACGAAGAAGGTGGTGTTGACTATGGATGACTTGAGCAGCGCCCTCTCGGAGTACGGTGTCAATGTGAGCAGGCCTGATTTCTATCGTTGATGTTCTTATCCTTAATGTTTTAATGTATCTTCTACCGTTGATTTTGTCGTAATGCATTGGAAACGTTGTATAAATAAACATGGTACAAAAAACCTTTGTGTGAGGATCATGCTCTGAAGAAATGCGTGTTGCACAAACTGGCCTCGTGGACAACCATGGATCTCTTGAACTCGTTGAGCTCCCTTCTGATATCCTGGATGAGCTGTGGCGAGAGCTGGTAGCCAGAGACAGCAACAGAGTGACGATTGTAAATGTATGATGGGTATGTGTTGTTCACGTAGATCTCCTTGGTGAAACCAACCTTCTTCTGGCTCTTCTCCTGAGATGTGTTTCTCTTGAGGATGGATGGGCGAGCAGAAATGAGGTGGGGGAGTGGTACCTTTGGTTGGTTGCTGTAGACAACGTGGAAGCGCTGTTCCAATGGCTGGTGGGAGTGGAGTGGACGACCGTTGGACATCTTCGAAGACGAGCTGACAGAACGAATGGACTTGCGTCTCTCGATGGACTTGGATCTCATCAGCTTTCTCTGCGACTGGCCGAGGTCTGTGGCGGACAAATCTGGGAAGGAAGTCTCACCAAACTCAATGATCTTCTCGATGAATTCCATGTCGTCGAACGAGATGACAGTGTCTTCTTCATCAAGAGGCTTGTCGCCAGCACCTTCCTTCTTGTCAGCAGCAGTGCGATCGATCGTTTCCTCGTCCTCGACCTCGTCTTTGGCGGCTGTGGTGACAGCTGCTGCCTTAGCGATCAAGTCTTCTCTGGAGTTGTTGGCGGAAAGCTTGGAGAACAAAGAGTCCAAAGCGAGCTCGTTCTTGTGCTCATCACTGTCGAAATCAGGAACCGTCAACTTCACATTCAAAGCATCCTCGTCGCCTTCGCAGAACGAGAACATGTCAGAGTTCACGCTTGTTTCACGCTGGAGTGGATGATGCTGGGCAACCTTTGGAGCAGGTGGACCAGTGGATGGAGTGGTGGATGACGGTGGTGATGACAAGTTTGTTCTGGATGATGACACCGAAGACGAAGACGAAGAGCCAAAAGAGGCAAACACAGGAGCCTGCTTGGTAACGGGAGTGCTGCTGGAGCTCATAGAAGATCTCTTAGCTTTCTTGCTGCGGAACACCTTGGAGAAAAAACGCTTCAAAGCTGATGGTTTGCGCTCAACGGTGGAAGAGGCCTGAGTCTTCACTGTGTTGGCATGAGACTTCAAGGACTGGAACGAAGCCTTCGCTTTCACCTGCTGGGGCACTGGTTGGTGGCTCATTGGACGCGAGACGGCAGCTGGTCTCACAGGCTTTGCCTCTTGCTTACGCTCCTTCTTGGTCTCAACAGATGCAGTGGCTGGAACGATTGGAGCAACTGAAGGTGCAGAGTGTGCTATGGAATCAACATCGGTCTGTTCGTCAATCTTCTGCAAGTTACCAGATGGATAAGGCATGTCAGTGGTACTTTTTGTTTCTGTGACATTACTCGTCTGGATCGTCAAGTCATCAATGGAGGATGGTGGCGTACTCTCATTAACACTGGAATTAGTTCTGGATGCCCTCGATGGTGATGGAGACGATGAGAAGCTGGTGGTGGTGAAATTAGAGGCAGAAAGGAGAGCTGGGTTTGGGACAGTTGGCGATGGGGTATCCTCCTGTGGACCGTAGACATTGATGTGTGGCTTAGCTGTATACGGTCTCTGTGGGAGAGAGTGTATGCTCTTTGTTGGAGACTGTGGTGTCGACGACGGATTGGAGTTCGAGTGAATCGAAGATGGAGCAGTGAATGGTCCACTAAGCTCTGTGTTCAGTTGTTTCAAATTGGTGTGTGAGCTCCGTTGCCTGTCACGGGGGATGTAGACTTCGCCGTTTGGGAATGTGAACGGTACCTTAGGCATGTGCTGATTGCGGCGGGAGGACAGATGTGGTTTTTGTGATGGCTGAATGTGATACTGTTCAGGGCGTGGCCGTTCATGCTTCTGTGGAGCTCCATGCGGTATCATCTGCTTGCTTTGGTGTACCTTCTGCTGCTGATGGTACTGCGCCTTGATCTGGTGGAGATGGGCATTCTCGATGGACTGCCTTCTGTAGCTTGGGATGTTGGTCAAGCTTGCAGAGCCTCTGAACGAGTTGGCGTGCAAGTCCTGTTGCAAGCTGTTCGCCCTCGGAACTGGCTTTGGGGCATTACTGCTCATGCTGTTGTACCGCTGACCTGCAGCTGTGAGAGAGGCAGTAGATGCTGACTGCTTGAGTGGATTCTTGGCACCACGAGATGGTCTCGTGAACATAGATTCAACGTTGAGCAAGTCATTGGTGGACGATCCTCGTGGGACTCGTGGTGTGGGTCCATGTGGGTCCATTGCCGATGACGCAAACGACGAGAAACTTGTCATGGAGTTGGTCCTTTCGTAGCCGCCAGTGCCAGATCCTGTGCCCAAGCTCACGCTGGAACTCTGTGGGATAGACGTAGCCATCATGAGATTGGTGTTGATGATGGAACCCAAACAGCAAACGAGTGCGGGATAAGGGGAAGGAGGTGGTAAGGTTAAGGTTCCGGGGCCACTGAGGATGAAAGGGAAATCAGAAGGGAAGGTGGTGATACGAGGACCAGCTCTCTGGTGTGGATGGGTGGATGGCAGGGAAAGGAATGGGTGAGCTTCAGAAAAGGAGGACAGGAGAAGAGTTGTCTTGAAGTTGAATGTTTGAGACTGCTCCAAAATTGACAAACGAGACAAAAGCGAACACCGAAAAAAAATCTAGAAAAGCCGAACCGAAGGACACGGACAAATCAAGAGGGAGGGGCAAGTGAAAGTGGAGCAATGGGAAGCCACTTCTCTTGAAAACAGAAAACGTTTGTGTGTTTGGGGTGGGTGGAACGACAGTCTGCTGAATTCTCCAGGTTCGGGAAAAAAGTTTGTTCAGCCCTTTTCGTCGTCGCAGGTGCACAAGTGGCTGCCGGCAAGGCTTGGGGGACAGCGGCAACCTCTATCTTTAGATCTCGGACAAAAATAGAGCTTCTGGAGTTTGTTCGCGAACTGGGGCGTGCGGTTCGGAAAGGAGCGATTGTGTAGCTGCGTGCCGCCAGAAGCTGTGCCTGTCAATGGTCTCTTACTGAAGTTGGCCTTCGTTGATGGAAAAGGGAAAAAGAATGGTTAGGTCCTTTTTGATTCGTCAACAAACCAATCGCCTCTTCCAGTTTCTCTGGAAAACAGGAGCGGACCAAACAGGCTACAGCTTGTCCTCGTCCATTTCTGGTGCCTTCGCGTACCCATTTCGGGAATGTCTGCGTATTACTGCATGAACTCCTAGTCTGGAAACAGCAAATTTCCACTTTGAGAAACGACCAGCTCCCGGGGACTGCATCACTATGCTTGTAAACTCCGGTCTACGCGTCACTCTCATAGTATCGTTTATGCATGTCCCGGGTTGGGCTGGTTAATACGGAGAAGCTTCCATACCTACACCATGACAACCAGCTCTACCAAGCCTCAAACAGGACGGCTCCATACCACACACCAAAGAATGAAGAGACCGGATGATGTGCTCATGACGCCCCGTAGAGCTTGATGAAACGGCTGGAACTTCCGACTTGAAAGATATCTTATGTTTTTGCTGGATCAGATTTTCTTCCCGGCCCGTCGACGTCGTGCTGCCAAACGGCAAGATTCAACGCTCAGTTTCTAGAACTGATGATTTGCGATAACAAGCTGCTAGTGGCCGTTGGTGTCGAGCTGAGTACAACTCAGTTGACCTGGGATGATACCGATCTCTCAATAGCCACCACGCCTCCGACGCTGCCTTAATGTGTCTGACCTACTCAACCGTTGTACCATTTGCTGAGCATCCCATTCATATGCGAGTTGTATAAACACCAGTAGTACCTATGCTAATGCGTTGCCCTTTTGCAGCCAGAACTCCCTTTTGGCATCTTTATCGAGGCTGCTTGTCGAGGACTTCTTCTTCATCGCCTTGGCCTGTGTCTTTGCCTCGTCACTGGAATCATCTTCCTCTTGATCCAGACCCATGTAGTCATCAACCCTCTTACCTGGAATTTTTGGATTTTTCTCCTTTGGTTTTTGGACAATCTCCTCCTCACTTGATGACTCCGCCTCTGAGAAGACCATGTGCTTCTGCTTGGACACGATCGATACACTGTCATCAACAAGCATGGCTTCGTTCGTTACCAGCTCTCTCTCATCCTTGAAGTCTCTCTCCTTACCACGGTACTTCACGATGCTTCCAAGGATGGACTTGCCGATTCTCTGCCTGTAAGTAGCATTCTCCAAATCGTAACAGGTGTTCTTCAAGACGTCATAAGCACCGTTGAAGGCCTTCTTGATGTCCCTGATGTTGAAGGAACCTCTGGAAATATTGTTCTTTGGATCAGATGGGTCCTGAATAGCCAAGGTGAACGGACTGCGTCCTTGCAAGTCAGGATAGTACCTCTTGTTCAAGTACCGTACGTTATCCTGCTCCACACAGATAGCAACGTTGTCATAACCGAAGTTTCTGCCATAGAGCTCAAAAAACTCGATAAGAAGTACACCCATGTTCTCGTATGGATTGATGTTACCTGTGCTCAACCTTGGATGGAGCTTGAGGAAGGAGTACACCAAACAAATGATAGAGTATCCGCCGAGGCCACCAACATGGACATCGTTGAGCCTTCTTGCTGCGAGGAACTGCTTCACGATCAACACTAATTCACGAAGGCCAGGCGTCTCTTGCAGCCAACCTCTGATGATCTTGGCGGCTTCGATACCATTGGTTCTCTCAAACGACACATCAATGTGAATGTTGGACTCCGGTTCCGTGAACTTGATGATGGGCACCTTAGCTTTAGCAATGACTTCAACTTTGATGGCAAGCTTCTTGGCCTTGAGGTATGATGAGAGTGCGTAGAGGTTGTTCCTTTGTTCGTAGTTTCCACGCTCACTCACAATAACCATATCGATGTCAGAGCCTGGAAGGTAGAGATCGGTGGCGTATGAGCCAAACACATGGACTTCACAGTCTGTCCAGAATTGTGTGATGGCGTGTCTGAGCCTTCTGACACATGAGTTTCTCAACTCGATTTCACGCTTCGAAGGAGAGATGTATGCAATAAAATCTTTGATCTCCATCGTGAGCCAGTCAGCGATCTCCTTTTGCTTCGAATGATCGTGGTTCTGGACCCATGGTGCGTCTGTGTTAAGGACCTTCTTGTCTGAAGGCATGTCTGTGGCGTTGTCGTCCATGGAATATGCGTCCTCTTCGTTGTCCTCCGAGTCTTCATCCTCATCATCATCGTCAGAAAAGTTCAACGAGATGAAATCGGTACCATCTGTGAGCTCGTTTCTCGATTTTGCCGGCTGTGAACTCTCTGTTGGATCTGTAGCTATCGTTGTACCGTTGTTGACCTCTTCAGGTTGCTCTTCGTCTCCACTTTCTTCGTAGTCATCGACCAGTATCAGATCTCGCTTCATCTTCTTTCTGTCTGGCTCGTCATCGCTAAAGCTGTTTATCGATATCACGTCCTCCTCTCTGTCATCTTCTTCCTCTTCGCTCAGATTAGCGTACTGATTCTCATGAGACTTGTTGTTGAAGACATCAAAAGAGCGCTTCAGCTTCTTTGTGGAGTTCTTGATAAATTTTTTGGCCTTCTTTGATTTAGATGGCTTTTTAGACTGTATCTTCGACGACATGGTGCGTACTTCTGGCGAACTCTGATCTGGCGGCTCGGTCCTGCGATGATGGAGACGAAGAAATTTTGGTGAAGGGCGCTCATCCCGCGAACTCGTTCGATGAAGGTTTTAGCGCAACATCCGAACACCACTGAAATCTCGTCGCGGGCCTGCGTGCGCGGCGGTTGGCGAAACATAAACAAACCCCAAGAACGTGTTGGAATTGTTTAAAGGGCTAAGAATTGATCAGGTTTGCACTAAGATATCAATGTCCGACTCTGCCACATTACTCAACCAGCCGATAGTCATTGACAACGTGAGTACATTCCAGGGTTCACCACACAAACAACTACTAACCCCTCCCTAGGGATCTGGAACCATCAAGGCCGGTTTCGCAGGTGAAGAGAAGCCCAAGTACTACTCGCCAGCTCTGTAAGTGATGATCTGACATTTGTGTCTCAGTATTCGGCATTACTAACATATGTTTGCAAGTCTTGGTAGGCCAAAGTATCAGAAAGTGATGGCCGGTGCACTCGAAGGCGACGTGTTTTTAGGATCTCGAGCATTGGACAACCGTGGCTTGCTACGTCTACGATATCCCATCTCACATGGCGTCGTTGAGCACTGGGACGACATGGAGATGCTGTGGGGGTCAGTACTGCAACAGGATCTCCGCACCACCTGTGAAGATCACCCGGTGTTACTGACGGAGGCACCACTCAACCCAAAGAGGAACAGGGAGAAGTGTGCACAGGTGTTCTTCGAGACTTTTGGTTGTCCTGCCTTGTACATTGGTATTCAGGCTGTGCTTTCCCTCTATGCTTCTGGGAGGACAACGGGATTGGTTCTTGATTCTGGAGATGGCGTAACGCATGCTGTGCCCGTGTATGATGGGTTCAGTCTTCCTTCTGCGATCAGGAGGGTGGACGTTGCAGGAAGGGACGTGACGGAGCAGCTGCAGTTGTTGTTAAGAAAGCAGGGAGTGTTGTTGGACACGAGTGCGGAGAAAGAAGTTGTTCGTCAGATCAAGGAGAAGACTTGCTTCGTGTCATTGGATCCAGCGAGAGATGAGAGAGACTGGCATACATTCTCCTTGGACTACGACAACTCGGCCTCATCAGGAGACAACAGCAGGACAGTGAGTTACAAGCTTCCGGATGGTAAGGTGATTGACGTCGGTGCAGAGAGATTCAGGGCGCCTGAAATCCTCTTCCGACCTGAGATCATTGGAAGCGAGGCACACGGTGTGTCGTCGCTTGTGCACGGTGCTATTCAGAGAGTGGATATGGACCTGAGGAGCTCGTTGCACCAAAGCGTTGTGCTCTCGGGTGGTTCAACTCTATACAAGGGGTTCGGTGACAGACTTCTCTCAGAGTTGAAGGACATGGCACCACAGGGCACCAAGATCAAGATTTACGCACCGCCCGAGAGAAAGTACAGCACATGGATTGGAGGATCGATTCTGGCTGGTCTGAGCACATTCAAAAAGATGTGGGTTTCGAGATCAGAGTGGGACGAGAACCCTGACCTGATTCACACGAAGTGTCTGTGAGAGTTGCTACGCATTGCTATTGTTATAATGTACAAGGCTCCATGTTCATCTACACATAAGAGCTGCTGTCCTTTTAGATGCAGTAGTATCTGTCACCAAAGTCACCGAGACCTGGGTAGATACGCTTCTTCTCATCCAACTTAGGGTCCAACCCACCAGTGATGATCTTGATGTCTGGGAATCTGTCGTGGTAGGCCTTGATACCCTCTGGAGCAGCGAGCAAGTTGAGGAAGAAAATTCTCTCTGGCTTGACACCACGGGAGATCAAGACATCAGTGGCAAGGATAGCGGAACCACCAGTGGCAAGCATTGGATCCAAAAGGAAGACGTATCTGTCGCTGATGTCCTCTGGCAACTTCTCGTAAAACAACTTTGGCAAGGCGGTCTCCTCATCACGCTGGATCAGGATCTTACCGATACGAACGGAACGGCAGCAGTCTCTGAGGCCCTGCTCCATGCTCTCACCGGCACGCACAATAGAAACACCACAGATCTTACCGAGGAACTTGCAGCCCTCGTAGTTGACGTTCAAAGGAGTTTCAACGGAGAGTGGCTCCACTGGGAGCTGGTCCAAACCTCTCTCAACGAGAAGACGGATGATTCTGTCGGAGTAGAACACGAAGTCGGAACGGTGCGTGTCCTTAGAACGGATGATAGAGTACAACCCACGTAACTGGTTGGTCTGTGGAAGGAGGATAACGTTCTTTGGGACTTCTGGGGTGGTGTCAGACATTGTGAGTGGTGCTTATCAGTTCGGCGATGATCCGATGGTGGTTGTGCTGTTTTATAGCGGCGGTGAGTAGCAAAAGGCAAAACCTTTGACTGGTGAGGAGTTGGGTGGTGGAGAGGTTGTGGAAGTATCACGGACGGCCTGTGGCAGTTGAGATAAGCGGCTCCTTATAACTGTTGGAATCCGAAAAGAAGAGACACAACCTGCGGAAAAAAATTGAGTGCTCCGGCGATTATTCGCTGGTGTGCGGGTGTTGATAGCGGCCGGCGTGGTTTAGATCCGACGGAGGTGGGTTATCGCATTGTTTGCCAGTCCCTAAAGGCGGGGTCCCTTGTGTGCGCCGGTGGAGGGCCCCTCTGTGGTGGTGGCTCGGCGTCGAAGTCACTCGTCGATGCCTACAGGTCACTCCTGGCATAATCTTCCTCGTTAGCATTACACCAAGCCCTAATATACACTTCAACATTCGTCTCAAACCCATCACCAATCACTGCTCCTGGGGCAGGAATGGGTTCTCAATCTCCATCATTCCATCCACTGGTGCAATTGTAAGCAAAAGTGGGCCACGGGCAACAACGATGCCGAGCTCACGTGTCTTGTCTGTGAGTTTACCACTGTCTTCTGGGTCTGTTTCTCTGTGTTAGTAAAATTGGATGCACTGTTGTCCACGAATGTTACTCACCTCTCAGTGTCTCTGTCACCTCGTCTAAAACAAGGTTCATAAGCTGGTCGTAGCCTTTCAGCACACCTTCCACTGTTTGAGAACTGTTAGTATGGCCGGGTCTTGCGTATGTTTCCAGAGTTGCGGCACGTACCTTGTCTTCCATTTGTGAACTTGACACGGATCTTCTGGTCTTTCAGTCTAGCCAGCTCGAGCAGAGCATCCTTCTTTGGCTGTTCCACCTTCTGCTGGTTTCTCTTTCTGTTCTGATTCTGGTTGTTGTTCTTCTGCTGCTGTAAAAGGTCTGTTAATCATCCGTTCGCGGTGCTCCAAAATCACAGGGAACCACATTTGCATCACCCCGCCTTAAGTGCTTACTGTCTCTGCCATTCTGTCGTTTCGTATTGTTTAATCCACCAGCAAAGACACCTGCCTCCACGTCAAAAGTCTTCATCCGCCGTTCGAAGTTCACCGACCCTTTGCAGTCCGCGAAAATTACCGAATGGGGTCGGGGCATCGAATCGAAGGGAACGCGGTGTTTACGCTTTGTTTCTCTCGTTCGGTCCATCTATCCACTAGCTCATATCCGCCCCCACAAGCTTTGTTTCCCCGCTCACAATGGACATCTCCGTAAACGTCACCTCCTCCCTCACAAACTCGGAGCGCAGAGTCTCCACAAACTGGTCACTTTCATACTTCCAACAGCGACTCGAAGCCATCACAGGAATTCCACCAAACGCACAACAACTACTCTTCTACAGCACTCCTGTGACCACGAAGCCTGTTGATCTCACGGACAGTCCTGCCAACAGAGACCTCATTGACCTCGCAGCACTGGGGATCCAAGAGGGCGGGAGAATCCACGTCAACGACACACGTGAGGACTCAGAACTCAAGGACCTCGAGGATGATTCCAACACTGAACACTTCACGCTGAACGATGAGGAGTACGAGAAGAGAAGCGATACTGTTCGCAGATGGAAGCAGGATAACAAACTTGGGAGGTTCGCACCAGGCTTCGAAGAGAAGAAGGAACAGATGAGACGTCTTAACGAGGAGAAGGCGAAGACACTCAGTGTCGGCTCAAGATTTAGAACCGTGGGCGATGCGCAGGGAGAGAGACGCGGTACGATCAGATACTTGGGGAAGGTCCCTGAGATTGACGATGGAACATGGTGTGGTGTCGAGTTTGACGAACCTGTGGGGAAGAACAACGGAAGTATCAAGGGCGTCTACTATTTCAAAGCCAAGCCTGGCTACGGTGGATTCCTCAAACCGCAGCAGGTTGAACAGGGTGACTTCCCAGAGGAGAGCCTGTTCAGCGATGATGATGATGATGAGATCTAATAGATGCGACATTGGCGTCAACTTTGACACATCTAATTGCAAGCGCTTTCCCAAAGTAGAAGTCCGAGGGCGATGGTACTCACGTGAAGATTGCCCCGGTTCTCGCTTTGGCGCGGGCCAGATCGGCGCTAGGCCGGGCCGATGATCAAAGAGCCGTTATAACCAGAACAAACCTCTCGTTGATCTGACAAAACGTCGGTAGTTTCGGTCGTCCTTGCAACTTCCCTTTGCTCTCCATCCACTTTCTGGTCTGCTCTATCTACGAATTCGAAATTCCAACTGCCGGAAACCCACTTATCAAACACACATTCGCCACCCTCATCCACATCACCAACAATGGAGTACCTGACAAATTTTGGGGAGAAGCTCGTGAAGCCATTCCAAGACATGGACCTCAAGCATGCCATCCGTCTCACAATGGTTGTGGGCGGTTACTGGTTCGTCCGTCAAGCTCTGTCGCGTTACATGGCTAAGCGCCAGCTCGAGAAGCAGGTTGAAGAGGACAGAGCCAAGAGAAGAGCCGAGAACTTTGAGGCCCTGAAGACCGGCGAGCGCCAGGAAGATGAAGACGAGGTCGCAGTGTCGACGGGTTCAGAGGCCAAGTGGGGTTGGGGTAAGAAGACCAGAAAACAGGTGAAGAAGCAGGAGAAGGCCTTGCAGGAGGCTCTGGAGAACATGCATGCTGAGACTCCAGATGACGACAGAGACATCGCTGACTTGTTGGAGGACTGAGTCCGTTATTTATTGGTAATACTTGCATTTCTTGGTGTACAGACCGTATCTCTTTACGTAGGACTACCACATCGCATCGTACTCAAAGTCCACCACCCCCACATCGATGAACTGGTCTGGACCCATCACAGAGGTGTGCTTCCCAACGTACTCCACGAACTTTCTCCAGAGCCAACTTTGCTTGGTTAAGCATTCCATGTTACTAATGACTACCAGAGCCTTGCGGGCCCTGGTGAGAGCAACGTTGTGTCTTCTTTCATCCTTCAAGAACCCGATATCTCCCTCTCCGTTCGATCTCACGCAGCAGTAGACAATCACGTCCTTCTCTCTGCCCTGGAAGGCATCCACAGAGGACACCATGAGACCGTCGATGGTCTTGACCGTAGATTCTGCGTGTGTATTCTTTCTCTGCTTCCTCTTCTTCTTGTTCTCACGCTGAACCTCTCCAGTGGCGAGGGTGTCCACGTCGATCTCTTCATCAATAGCAGCGCGCCTTGGGTTGATGCGTCCATCACGTTGAATCATCTTTGCCAGTACCTCCCTCTGAAAAGAGTATGGAGTGATGACGCCGACAGTGTGTCGCTCGACATGCTTCTCGTTAAGGATGACGTTGAGAACTTCACAGACAAGTTCACACTCACCGAAGTTTCCCTGTGAGAACCCGCGTGGCTTGTCCACCTTCTTGGGATCCACGTATAGCAGACCCTTTTCCAAGTGGTCAAACCCGTAGTCAATGAATTACAGTGGCTCGAGCCCATCAATGCGTCTCTCAGTGTCCTCTGTTCCGTTCTGGAGCTTCCCCTTGTAATACCTCTTGTTTGAGAAGCCAACGATTGTGGAATGCATTCGGTACTGCGTCTTCAGAAACAGTGGCTCAGCATAACTCCCGTTCTTCAAGATCCTCTCAAACATGCTCTGTTGCAAGAACTTCACCTCGCTCACCGGGCCAAGCTGCTTCTCATCGCCCACAAACACCACTCGTTTGAGGCCTGGACTTGACAGCGGTACAAGAGACACGCCTTCTGAAGCCTGAGTGCACTCATCCATGATCAGGGTGTTAACGGATCCTAACGGCCAGAGCTGGCGGCCACGAGAAGCAATGGTAGTAGTAAGTATCACATCGGTCCCCGAAACGATCTCTGCACGCTTTCTGGCCCCACAATACCTCCTGTACTGCTCAGGATCAACGCCACTGGCTCGTTTAGAATCCTGGAGCATCTCTCTGATCCTCTTGAACTCATCCTCAAGCAGCTCCACCTCCTTCAAGTGACTCAGCTTCGGTGCCAGCTTATGAGACTTTCCGTATGCAGCTTCCTTCGCACTCGACACCACTCTCCAAAACTTGAGATCGGTGCCCTCTGTCTCCACGATCAGTTTCTCCGCAATGTTGTCCACCGCCACATTCGATGCAGCAGCGACAACGATGGGTCTTTCTCCTCTGTCGACTAGCTTCTGGATCAGAGAGACAATCATGGACGTCTTGCCTGTCCCCGGTGGGCCTTGAACCACAGTGACCTGGTTCGTGAATGCGTGTTCGACAACCTTCTTTTGCTCCTCGTTGAGATTATCGTTGTCGAAGAACACCGGATCGTCTGGTGAGTCAAGTCTGAAACCGAGTCTTAGAGGCAGCGGGTCCAGTGGTTCTTTGCCCTTGATCAGCTTGTGTTGGATGCTCGTGGACGGTAGTTCCCCAATGTTCATCATTGCCTCACCCACACGGGATACTGGAGTGTTCCCTGGGACTATGAACACGTTGGAGGAGCCGCTCACTTTGATGTCACTGGTTGCAACCCATGGGAAGACCTCAATCTCCATCGACACCCTTGTCATCATTGGACTGCCCTCACAAGCGGATAGCTTGGTGACTTTGCATGGAACTGCTATGATGGTGTGACTAAGACTCCCGGAACCAATGTAGACAACCAGATTTGGGGCAAATGGATGCTTTCTGAAAGATCTCTGATCAGGTGGGATGGTGTTCTCGATAATCTTCTTGGTGATGTCGAGCTCGAACCCAAACACTCTTGCGTTACGATCAATGGCTCCGGTGTCAAGGGTCACTGGGATAACGTCAGTCTCCATCAGTAGCTCTTCCAACATGCTCTCGCTCACGTTGTTGAAGTACTCGTCAACCGTGTCATAGTAGAGTTTGGTGTTCTCCTTCTTCTTCCTTGGCTGGTGGTGTGGTTTCGCCTTCCTTTTGCTTTGTCGGTGGTGTGGCTTCGCCTTCTTCTTGTACTTATTCTTGCTCTTACCAGCAGTCTCAAAACCGGAATTGTCGGTCAATGTCAACACCTTGAGCTCCTCTGGCGGTGTGGTCTGCTCCTCCTGAGTACCAGACTGGAAAAGAGCCGCCAGGCGTTCAAGTAGGGACTTCACCGTGTCGGTCATGGCTGCTGAGCTTGATGATTGTGCTCCTAGTGTTCACTGTTCGAGTCGAGGGCATCTGACATGAAGCAAGGGTTTTGCTTTCCTAGATACCCCTGCGGTTTCGATCAAGGGTCTTGATGTGGATAGTTGTCTGGGGTGCATGCTGCGGCCGCATCTGTGGTCTGTAGCACACTCATTTTCGATCTGCGCCCTCAATGGCAGGACTCCGTGGCACGGGTAGTGTCAGGTCTCAATATGGGTATATGTTGTGTCGAGACTGCAGTCACTGGACACCCTGAACAGTGGCCTGCCTTGCCCCTCGGTGTACACTCGCTGCCAAAGGTCGTTCACATGCCCGCGAGCTGATAAGAACCCGACAATAACACCTCGCACAGGTTCGATTCCGGAGTGCGGCCTTTGTTTTTGCTAATTAGGCCCCTCACACCATGTCCGTAATCCCCAATGCTACCATCGCTCCTGCAAGAGAGGCTAAAATCCCTCCTCTTCCCTCCAGAGAAAGGTACAGCGTACATCATCCCTCCTCTAGCTCCTCTAGCTCCTCTATGATCTGCAAATCCTGGTCCCAAACCACCTTCAAATGTGAGACACACGGTCCGGCCCGCCCATGATCAAGCCACTTGCCGCGTCTCTCTATCAAGGCCCTTGATTCTGTCCAGGACAACCGACGACAAAACTTTTGCATCATCATTGGTCTCCTCTAGTCTTACCCAATGATTTTGAGGTCACCACTCAGCCATTGACCCCGCAGAGATGTCCTTCCAGTGCCAGCTGTGTCAGATTGAGCTCGACGCCGGACCCATGCTCTCCCATTACGAGAAGACAGGCCACTGCTATCTGAGTTATGTCCCACTGTCCGAGCCTATTGGGTGCAAGCTCTGTACTCAGTACGATATCAAGGAACTCAAACTGATCAGAATCAACTCCAAGTCAGACATGTTCCTCCTTTGCCAAGAGTGCCTGACCGAACGCTACCAGAAAAAGGCTATCATCTACCAGTTGTTCAAGGTCTTGAGGTGTTGTTGGACTACTTTACGTTCAAGCAGGCCAAATGTAAGAACTGTGGGACCGACAAGAACTTGAACGTCTCCAAACAAGATAACAAGGAATTGTATTGTGGTAATTGTCTTGATGAGAAAGGTCTTGATCCGGTTTTGTTCATCCGCAAGAGAGAGGACCAGTTCCTGTCATTCTTGATCGGTAGGAAGTCAATAAACCCATTGAAACCACCCACTTCCAGGTCAGCAAAATGGGCCAATGCCCAGTCTCTGGGGAGCACTCCTTCTCCACCGCACTCCAAGGGAAAGATTGATGGCTTCGGTGGATTCACAGAGGCAACACTGACCCACAAACAGCTCCAGCACGTTGCCCCTCAAGTTCTCATGGCTGTTCCAAGCGACAACAAGGAGAACCTTCGGACTTTTTTCCGCCCAGTCTCTGAATCACAGAAGGCACAAGACAAGGACATCGATGACCTTGCGGAGAACCTCTCCAAGCTTCAAGTCTCTTCCAGGCAGGAGAAGTATCAATCCGTCACTAAGAAATTCAAGAACAAGTGGGTTCCAAAACTTGCTTTCCCTATCGGATTCGAACCTAATGCAGCTGCTGAGTGGGACGGTGCCGTTGAAGAAGACGTTAAGGAGCTGACCGATACCCCACCTGCGAAGTACAAGAGCTTGACCGAGTACTTCAACACTTACTCCCGCTACTTGTACCTCGAGTTGAGAATGGAGACCAAGCCTTTGACGCAGTTCGACATGGAGATCCACCTGCAGAAGAGATCCTTATTCACCATCACCTTCCCATGGAACGACGAACTGGAGGAGCTCATCCCGGTTGAGTTCAGAGGTGCCGACAAGAACCCATTTAACATCAACCAGTCCATCTTCATCGGTCGTACTCATGACTTTGAGAAGGCATGGCCGTGCTACGTCAAAGACAGAAGTTTGAGAAGACTCTACCAGAACGGACAACAGACCGTCACCCACGCAAAGATCTTGCTTGAGCTCTATCCATGGGTCAACCCATCTGATTTCCCCTTTGGTGCCACAAACCTGTTCTTGGTCCCTGGATCTACCCCTGTCAACAGAATCCTCAATTCTATGGCTCGCATTAGGGCAGCCACAGTCTCATCCCCGAACAACTTCCTTAACAGGCTCATTCTGGGACATTTGAACGTCGGTGATATCAAGCTCTTTGATGAAAAGTACATTCCTAACTTTAAGAGACTTCAGTTGAACACATCACAGGCCCACGCTATCGAGCACTGTCTGAACCACGCGGTCACTCTGATCCAGGGTCCTCCTGGCACTGGTAAGACCTCAACTATCCACGAGATTGTCCTCCAGCTGATCCACAAGCACAGTGTCAAGCCTGTGGTGGTTGTCGCTGCATCTAATGTCGCTGTGGACAACATTGCTCAGAAGCTCATTAAGCACAAGAACTTGAATATCTTCAGAGTTGTGTCTTTTGGTAAGGAGCCGGTGTACAACAAGAAGCACGTGCTCGCTGATATCTGTCTTCACCACAGAGTCCAGGATTACTTGAGCCCAGACAGCATTGCTACTGAGCAGAAGCTGAGAAGAAATGGTGGTGCCTTGACCGCTGTCTCCAAGGGCTCGTACAGAAACTTGCTCGCTAACAAGAACTTCCTCACCGCTGAACTCATCAAGGACGCCGATATCATCTTGACTACCACTATCTGCTCCGGTGGATTCCAACTGTCAACCCTGAAGAAGGTGCCAGTGGTGATCATGGATGAGAGCACACAGTCTTCCGAAGCCATGACCTTGGTGCCATTGGCTCTTCCAGGTGTTGAAAGGTTCATCTTTGTTGGTGACCACAAGCAGCTGAGCTCGTTCTCCAACATATCCTTCTTGGAGCAGTCTATGTTTGAACGTGTCTTGAAGAACAACTCCTACGCCAAGCCTGAGCTGTTGAACACACAGTACAGAATGCATCCTGCCATCTCTTCTTTCCCAGTGAGCAAGTTCTACCATGGTAAGGTGTATGACGGTGTCTCAGCTGAGGATAAGACCATCCCATACGTTGATCCATTGACGTTTGTGACCTACGACTACGAGCTCGCAGAGTCCAAGGTGAAGCCGCCTGGTGCAGAGGATGGTGGATCCTACCAGAATGTAGGTGAAGCCGAGCTCATTGTGAACATCATCAAGCAGCTCGTCTTTGTTAACGACTTGGAAAAGAGCCAGATCGCCGTCATCACACCATACTCTGCCCAGAGAGACTGTATTGCCTCCCAGCTCCAGGCTGATCCGATCTTGAACCCTTCGAGATCCAAGATCCAGGAAGAGCTTGACCAAGTGGATGAGGAGACTTACATCGTCACGTCTCAGGTGTTCAAGAGAAGAGCCACGTTGAAGACGGTTTCGGGTATCCAGGTTTCCTCTGTCGATGCCTTCCAAGGTAAGGAGTTGGACGTGGTCATTATGTCCTGTGTGAGATCCAACGATGATGAGAAGATCGGGTTCTTGAAGGAGCCCAGAAGAATGAACCCTCACCAGAGCAAGAAAAGCTCTGATCATTGTTGGTAATGCTGATTGTTTGACCAGAGGAAGTATGCTGTGGCGTGAGCTGGTCCACCATGTCCTTGATTCTGAGCAGGGTATGTTCGTTTCGGCAGAAGAGTATCTCAGTCTTTCCGGCTTTTCTGGTGGTTCTTGATGTCTTCTCTTCTCTCTACTAAATATTGTTTTTTCTTATCTATGGGTTTTATCTGTATTAGATACCGTAATCAAGGAGCTTCATCAAGCTCGGAAGCTCGTTCATCAACATGGCACTATGCAAGACTGTCTCCACGATCTCGTTCTGCTCTTCTGTAGTATTGGAATCATTTATAATCTTGGACAATGTTGAGCACACTTCAACCACACTGACTCCAAGCTTTGTACTTGCCTCGATCAATGTCTCTTGAAGCAGTGCAGAGATCCTTGGTGGTGTTGCCATACGCTTCGGGGGCCTGTCTGAGTGGATTGTGTCACCTTCCTTCTTCTCTGTCAGTACAAAGGGAGCCTTGTAGGCTCCACTTTTCAGGAGAATATGTGAGATAGACCCGGCAGCCTGCTCGATGGATGCGTCGTAGATGAGTACCAGTCTCTCAATTCCTGAAGTCTTGAGAACAGGGAGAGGTGACAGGTCTGCGTGTGGATCCTCAACCAGTATGATGGTAGGAGTGTTCTCAATTGTTCCATATATCTTCTCCGTGTTAGACTGAGGGTCTGTTATGATAATCTGTGCCTCGTTCATGACACCTGCGGCAGTCTTGGCCCATTCTTCCTCCTTTCTCAGAAGCCTGTTAACACCGGCTCTCTTGAAGTTGATAGCAAAGTGTGCAAGCTGGAGAGAATCGTCTTCCTTCTTCTCTTCTGCCTCTGGAACAACTCCCAGCCCGTTCACTTCACTCTCTGTGAGATAGTATGTCAATTCGTCCAATAGATCTTGACTAGAACAGCACACAACAACCGGAGCCCCAATTTCGCTGAGATGTGTCATGGCGTCAATAATGAACTGGAGTGTACTGGCCTCAGATGGTGATTCAGCTAAGGTTATGATGTGACCAGCGGCATGCTGGATGGCCTCGTAGTTCTCTGTGGACTTGCTAAAGGTGAATGGGCGATTCAAAGCTGAGTTGCCAACCACTTTAATCTGCTCGGTGTTCTCCGTTGTCAGGAGTGCCTGGCAAATGAGGCTACTCGGTTCCACCCCAACACCAGTGAGAAGCTCTTCCATCAGTTCAGGCGACTCTCGAATGGATCATGCTTAGATTTGAGCCCCCAGGGCGCTGGGAATTTATACCCCGTATGGCTCGAAGTATGTGGAACGGGTATTTGGAATGCGGGGGAATGTGTCGTTTCTGGGTCCTGTCGGGTCATGGGCCTACGGCTGTGCCACATCAACTGGTCAAATGGCTCTTTAGCATCCGCATCAGCTCTGCCCTCAAGCAATGGTGCTTCAATTGCCCTCTGGTGATTTCGGGCCGGATAAGCCTCTTCATAAGAGTTCGAATGTAGGCCTCAATGAGTGTGTCACGTGCGCTTACACAGAATAACTTAACCTCTCAGATGTGAATTTCTTTCCAAAATTTGAACTGGACTATAAAAGGAGAAACGCTTTCCCACTTTTTCTGATCTTCTCCCACCATCACTCCCTCAAATTACCTTACTGATCACACTATCTACGCAACCCAAAATGCTCACTCATTCTTCCGCGTACGCTTCGAGAACAAGAATCTCACAGGACCAGTGCTTCCTCAACCTCGCCCGCGTTGGTTCTTCCGGTTGCACTGATACTGAGTATCTGTTCAAGGATGACAGATCTTCCAAGAAGCGTCAGTGGCTCAAGACTTTCCTGTTTGGGAAGATGACACCAAGCTGTTGGAACGCGCCACTGTGCTACATACACTCCGATCTCCCACCAAGAAATTTGGGTGATGAGTGGGCCAAGGCATACTGGGTGATGAGAGCTGTGGAGTGGGACCATATCAGCTTTGCAGCTACCGGTCATATTCCTCCATCGGTCGGCTGTACTAGTGACACCACCGAGCTCGATATCATCTCCTACTACTTCCTTGACGAGGAGTAGCTCCCAGGTGATCTGGATGAGTTACTCCTGTACTGAAAGTTTGCTGCACTGCAGCACTCACGTCTTGGTCAAAACTCGTGGCTTGGTCATGTGTACCTAGTATACCGAGACTGTGTGCGTCCCGGGGTCACAAACTGAGATGTTATTCTGCCGGCATCGGCTGCTGACTTCACGTGATCGCCGCGATCTCTGGGGTATGACTTGTTGGGACAGCACTGAAAGTACCTGTTCAAACTTGGCAACCTACCCTTCTTACCATTGTGTCTTAGCGTTTAAATAGTCTTCCTCTTGTCTCTGAAGCTAACTTAATATACAAGCTGCCTACGTACAATATCGCATGGCGAGCAGAAGAGATGGCGCTGGATCGAGAAGCCAGGCACCCGGCGCTAGACGCTATGATCGCGCGCGCTAATATCGCTTGGTGTCCAGGTGTTGCGTTATGTGCCCTGCTCTGCCCTCTGGGCCATCTTTGGTTTCTTATTTCATGGTGCTCAAAGTTAACAAATGTTATGTTTCTCTTCATCTACTTGTTATACTAACGAATAGCTTCCTTTGCTATCAAGGAATAGGCTCAAATCGGCCTGGTTAATTAATTAAAAAAATGTGTACAGGTTTTTGTCAAGTGAGCGGTCATTTAACAAAAAACGACGTTCTCTTTTTGGTTAGCTACTAAATTTTAGGAGAAAAACTGTCTATTTGAGCTCCAAAATACATATGAAAAGAAAGCTAGATAAATTTTTCACTATTTAAAGTAGTAATCCATTGAAATATCCGGCATTTAGCATTTTTTAGAGCGAGATGAACTGAGGAGATTCAAAGACGGTGTCCGGGTGTTATTCTGGTGTCCGGGTTTTATCTGACGGCGAACTACTTTCTGTGCCCACCAAAGCAGACTGTCCTTGGGAAGCCAAAGCGGATGCCAAGAGTCTCTCATGAAGGGATATTGGTAGAAAATAAAACCATATTATGATATCAGATAGTGGCTCTGGTATAGTTGCAGTCTAAGTTGCTTTAGCTCCGATCACGCCTCAAGACCGGCGTGATCAGAAAGACGCTTCGTTGCAGAGGGCGGCACAATATAAGTCATGAGCTGCAAGGCGGCCTGGCCGGTTAGGTATATCGTTCTACGACATTCAATCCTTATGGATCGCGTAGTAGTTGAATGCAGGAAATAATTAATCTTATATAGTGCCAAGAGTCAGATAATATCCATGTAGCCGTAATTACCGTCCAGGGTGGGCTCATGAACAACACCGTACTTCTCGACGTACCTGGAAAACTTCTTCCAAATACCACTTTTCGTAGCCAAGTCATTCCTGTGGCCGACAACAATTAACGCCTTTCTGGCCCTTGTAAGGGCGACGTTCAATCTTCTTTGATCACCTAAGAAGGCACGGCCAGGCTTGCTATTGGACTTGACACATGTGAAGACAACCACGTCATTCTCACGACCCTGGAAGGCATCGACAGAGGAAACAGTCAAACCATCAATGGTCTTCAACGTGGCCTTTCTCTTCATACCACGTGTTGAACCAGCTGCGTCCTTCTCCAAATCAACCTCTTCTTCGACTGGCTTCCTCAATGGATTCAACAATACACTGTTCTGGATGACCTTGGAGATGAGCTCTCTCTGGGCAGCATATGGAGTAATCACCGAAATGGAAGTCTTGGCAATACCTTTCTTGATCAACTGCAATAAAAGGTTGTGGACAAGTATTGCTTCACCGCTGTTGCTGGACGAGAAGTCAACAACCTTTCCTCTGGAGTTGAGCTTGGGTGGGTTCTCTGGGCACGTGTCTCCATAGTCGACAAACGTGAGAGGAGGAACCCCTGGAATGGTTTTGTCCACGTCAGATACACCGTTACACAACAGGCCCCCATAGAACATCTTGTTTGAGAAACCCGAAATGACTGAATGCATTCGGTACTGTGTGTCCAACCAGTTTGGTGATGGATAAGACTCGTTCAGCATCATTCTCTCGTACAAGGACCGCTTCAAAGTCTGGACCTCACTGAAAGCACTCAACTGTTTCTCATCACCAACGAGCACAAACCGTTTGAGACCCTTCTTTGCCAACAAGATGAGCGTCGATGGCTCTGATGACTGCGTGGCTTCATCCAAGATCACTGTGTTAACGTCCTCCATGGAGCTGAACTGACGGCCGCCAGCGGCAACACCTGTGGTCAAGAAGACATCGACACCCTTCTTTATCTCCTCCGTAGCAGCACTGCGCTCTTTCATGAAAGCCTTGTACTTCTTCGGTCTCGGAGCAATATTGGACTTCAACTTGCGGTACACAGACTTGGAGCGCTCGCTCAATCTCTCATACTCCAAGAGATGAAGAAGCCTTGGTGCCAACACGTGTTTGTCAGGGTAGGTTGACTCCTTCGCCATGGACACCACTCTGAGGAAGTTGATGTTGGAGTCCATCAACAACCTCTCACCCACATTGTCAACCGCAACGTTGGAAGCAGCAGAGACGATGATAGGGGTCTCTCCTCTTGATACAAGCTCCAAGATCAACGCGTAGATGGTGGCAGTCTTACCAGTACCAGGAGGACCTCTGATCATGCTGACCGCATGGTTCAAGGAGTGTTCAACAGCATCAACCTGTGAAGTATTGAGGTTTATGTCAAGTTTCGGAACAAGACGTGCTGGGAGCTCAATTTTGATCTGATCCAAACTGTACATACCCCTTATATCTTCCTTCTGGAAACAGCCCTCCTCCATTTTCCAGATGTCTTCCATGGCTGTGCAAACTCTGCTCAACGACACGGTACCGATGGTGAGGTAGAGTGTGGACGCCCTTGTAAATGGAAGATCACTGTAAGGCACCAAGGTAACGGGGAGAGATCCAACTCTGCCCACAAGACCTTATCCTCTGCTACCCCAGTACCCAAGTGGACAATCTTCATAGGAACAGCATGCTCACCATAGGCATTCACGAACACGACCTGACCTTTATAGAATGGATGTGACATCAAGCGCTTCTTATCCGGTGCAATGCACTTCACCACAGATTTTGTGCACGGCAAGTGAATGGTGAATTTGCGTGACGCTCTATCGTGTTCGCCTGGATCGTTGTGCACCGCCACTGGTGAAACCTCCAACAAGAGCTCCTTGAGAAGTTGGCGAGTGTAGATGTCACAGTAGACCATGAGAGATGGGAACCTGTATGTGGCCTTGTAATCTGGATTCTTCTTCTCCCTGTTTCTGGTGTTGACGGCATCTTGCAAGCCCGGCTCATCGTCAGAGCTATCGTCACTTGACTCTTCTTGGACATCAGTGTCTTGCAAAGTCAACGACACCAGTTGTGATGTAAGTACACCAATGTCAAAATCGACTGATGAGGAGCTGGAGACATCCGCCGTGTGTATCTGCGAGTTGTTCGATGTTGCTGTACTTGAGCTCGTAGCCGTTGTGTCAAAGCAGGTTGATTTCTTTGAAGATGATGAGCCACCTCGGAAACTAACGGGCGGCGAAGGCTCTCGTATTGGGACGCCAGACTTTGGAAGTACTGGAGGAAGAACCAGAGGGGGATGAGGGTAGAAAGCCTCTGGTTCGAGAAGGAATGGTGCCTCTGATGTGATCTCCTCGACGATTGGCGGCGACGGCTCCTCGGCGATCACTGGAGACCATGGGGGAGTGTAGACCGGCATGAGAGCCGGGAAACGAGCGTTGATGGATAAAGATGGGAACAGGGGCAGGCAAACCACACTGTCTGTGAAAGCTGTACTGGGGTTAGTCCGCTGAGCGCCATGATCGAAGTCTTTTTAGGTGAACAGCTCCGCAGATATATCGTCGCTGTGGTTTCGCGAAAATTACCCGATTAGATGAAAAGTAAACAATGATCTTGAAGGTGTAGCTGTGGGGCGTAGGGTCCAGAAGAAAATTAGCCATAAGTCATTAAGCATAATCGATATCGTTATAGGTGTGTGATGTGGTCAACGCAACAAGAAGTCACGAGGGCTCATCATGTGTCCGTTCGTATGGGCGTGCTTCACAAACTCCTTCCACAAGCCACTCTGGTTCGTCAAGCACCCAGCGTTACCGACAACAATCAGAGACTGTCGGGCTCTTGTCAAAGCAACATTCAGTCTTCTTTCCTCCACCATAAAGCCAATGTCACCATGTGGATTCGATCTGACGCAAGCAAAGATGATGATATCGTTCTCTCTGCCTTGGAAAGCGTCAACAGAACAGACAGTCAATCCGTCGATGGTTTTCACAGTAGACATCTTTTTTCTCTTCTTCTCATTAGCGGAGCCGTCAAACTCAATATCCACATCCTCATCAATCTTTTTTCTCCGTGGGTTCAAGTTTTCGTGTTTTTGAATCATCTTTGCAAGCAGTTCTCTCTGGCCAGCGTAAGGTGTGATGATGGAGATTCTTCTTCTGTCAATACGCATCGTCATAGTAAGCTTCAAGAGTATGTTACAAACAAGCGATGCTTCACCTGAGCTCGACACTGTACCTCGGTTAGTACCTTCCTCAAGAATTGAGTTACCGTAGTCAATGAAGATCAAATTGCCCAACCCCACGATGGTCTTGTCCGAGTCCTTGGCACCATCTTTCAACAATCCGCTGTAGAATCTCTTGTTGGAGAAGGCAGAAATGGACGAGTGCATTCTGTACTGTGTGTCCAGCAGTTCTGGATCCTTGTAAGACCCATTGATCATGACCCGTTGGAATAATGACTGCTCCAAAAAGGGTTGTACTGTAAGGGCACCAAGCTGCTTCTCATCTCCGACAAAGACAGCTCTCCTGACACCAGGTCTTGCCAACAAGACAAGGGAGATGGCCTCTGACGACTGTGTACTCTCATCCATGATCACCGTATCCACGTATGGGAAGTCGACGAATTGACGTCCTCCAGAAGACACAGTAGTGGTTAAGATCACTGGGACTTCCACCATGTGTGCCGTGGCTGATGCTTTTCTGCTGTTCATATATGATCGGTAGTCTTCGAGTGAGATACATTGAGCTTGCTTCTTCGTCTGCAACATCTTGTGCGTTTGCCTGTGAGCTGGTGCGAGCTCCGAGAGTTCCATGAGATGCAACAACTTGGACGACAATGGATTGTCCTGCTTGTAAGTTCCCTCCTTAGACCCAGAGACGACTCTCAAAAAGTCGATACTCGTTTCTCTCAGCAGCTTCAGGCCAATATTATCAACCGCAACGTTAGAGGCAGCTGCAATCACAACTGGGATCTCACCCTTGGCCACAAGCTCCACGATCAGTGCAAAGATCGTAGATGTCTTACCCGTACCAGGAGGACCACGGATCAGAGTGACAGCGTTGTTCATCGAATGTTGAACAGCCTTCTTCTGAGACTTGTTTAAGACCACTTTATAAGGCGATGTTCCTTCTTTGTCATACTCCAACGGGACATTGTCAATTCTTTCCTTCCCGAGCAGGAGCTTCTGTTGAAAGCTCTCTGGTCCAAGCTTCCAAATGTGTAGCATGGCGTTCGTGACTCTGGATACTTGAGGAGAGCCGAGGAGAATCTTGAGAGCCCCACGGGGATCGATAAACGGATCCGTAGTCCACGGGTAAGCTTTGATAGAGAGGACGATCTCCGTGTCGGCATGGGCTAGCGAGGAGGAGATGACCTGAAATGCCGCTGGTAGACCGTTTTTGTCAGTGATGAACACGGCGCAGTAGGTGGGAAATGGCTGCTTGATGAAACCCCGAGTCTCCACAGGGATGTTGCTGGCAAGATCGGGAGTGTAGGTGACTCTGACGTCGTAGACAGCCGGATCCTTCTCATCTTGTTCTGGGATGTTGATGATGTACCCCTGCTTGTACTCGTATGTCGACTCTTCGTAGAGATTGTCTGTGAACAAAGTGCAATATTGCTGCATGCTCTCAAATGAGCGGGGAGGACGGTTCAGGTACGCGCCATATGATGCTTTTCTGCTTTGCACAGGGTCCACAACTGCCTTCTTCACATTGCTCTGCTTGTTCTGTGCGAGCTTCAACTTCATCTCAGCCACCTGTTGTTGAGGCTTCTCGAGGCCTGGCTTCTGTGAGAGCGGCACAGGCGTAGACACTACCCCAGGAGTTGTCCTGGAGGGAGACGCGGATGATGACATGGCAGTCTGTGTTGATAAAGACGGGGTAGTCACAGGCGGAGAGGAGTTGTGCTCCGGAGTGGCGGACATCCAAGGCTGGTTCATTCCAGCAGGAAGGACCCTGTTAACAGCCATTGGATTGGACTGTGCAGAAGGGGTGTAGGCGCGTCTCTGATGAATGGAGGACGTCTTCGGTGGCTTTTTAGATGGGAAGAGATGATAGATAAGAGAACTACTCCAACTCATCGCGATTTTCTGCAGCGGCGCGCACTTTGGATGGGCACGTGATCTACACGTGATAGCGGTTGTTCTACCATCATCATATCTGCGATTGGTACACCCTGGTGTTGTTATAAGGCTACAAAAAGGCTCTTTATTGTCCAAGGGACCAAGTTCGGCATTAAAAGCCAGCTAATATACAAAATTCTAGAAAAAACAGCACCAAGACTACGAAATCGAGGGCACACACGAGCAGTTCACGGGGTCACCACTTCACCAACCACGTGTGCATGCTTGATGAAGTCCCTCCACACTTCGTTCTGACCCAAACAGCGAGAATTACCAAGCACAATGAGTAACTTATTTGCTCTAGTCAGAGCCACAGTGATGCGTCTCTCATTGCCTAAGAACCCGATGTTGAAGTCGGTGTTCGATCTAACACAACAGAGAACGATAACGTCTCTCTCCATACACTGGAAGGCATCGACGGAAGAGACAACGAGTTCACCTACCACCTTGGTCGAAGACCCTTTCGCCTTATGAGCCAGACCGCCCTCTGCAATTGGCTTCCTCTTTGGGTTCAAAGTTGAACAAGCCTGGATCGTACGTGCAATCAAGTCCCTCTGGCCAGAGTATGGGGTCAGTACAGCGATTTGAGATCTTTGAAACTCACCACAGGTAAGAAGGTCTCTCAAAACATTGACCAAGAGAAATGCCTCACCTGGATTGGTGTATGTGCGGCCCTGCGACTGATCACACGAGACTTCAGCGCGGTCAAAGCCGTAATCAAAGAATCTCAAGGGGCAGACACTCTGGGAGCCATCACTAACAAGCTTCCCAGGAGGAGCCCCGTAGAACATCGTATTGGTAAATGACGAGATCGTTGGGTGGATGCGGTACTGGTTTTGGAGAGTCAGGATACTGTGACACAACCCATTGTTCAACACCCTTTCGAAGAGGGAACCCTCCAAGAATGGCACTCTGGATGCACAACCTAGCTGTCTCTCGTCACCAACAAATACGGCCCTAGTAAGTCCTGGTTTTCCCAATAAGATGAGCGTTGATGCTTCAGTGGCTTGTGCACTCTCATCAATGATCACCGTGTTGACCTTGGACATGTCTACAAATTGACGGCCACCAGCGGTAATGGTGGTGGTAACAAACACTGGAATAGCACCCATGAGCTCCTTGGTGATCACCTGGCGTTCCCTCAAGTACTCTGCGTACTCAGGCTCAGTGATGTGCTCATGATGGCCTTCCTGAATCTTTACATACACACCCTTCGATTCCTTGGACAACCTTTCAACCTCACGGAGGTGCAAGAGCTTCGAATTCAAAACGTGTTCTTCAGTGTAGCCAGACTCTTGAGCTCCACAGACAATTCTCAGGAAGTTGACTTGTGACTTATCCATCAGCTGCTCTGCAACACGATCAGCAGCGATGTTTGTGGCAGTGGCGATGGTGATTGGGGTTTCGCCTCTGGACACAAGTTCTTCAACCAAAGTACAGATCGTGAAGGTTTTCCCAGAGCCAGAGGGACCTCTGACAAGTGTAACAGCATGACTCAGAGCATGTTGCACCGCCTCAGCTTGGGACTCGTCCAACTTCTTCTCCGTGGGGGATGCCGAAGGTGGACACGTAGTAACCTGGGCATAATTCACAGAGCCACAACCCATCAATAGCTTCTTCTGGAAACTGCCGTCACCCAGGTTGTAGATGTTTTTCATAGCCATGGTGATCCTGGAAGTGGCAGCGTTACCAGGGACAATGAATAGTCTGGAGTTAGGGGATTGGATCTTGACGGGGTCAATCCATGGGTAGCATGCCAAGGTCAAATTGACACTTTCAATCCAGCCCCCTCTCTTGCAATCTTTCTTGACATCAACAGCCTCAACTTCAAACGGAAAAGCGGAATTGTCAATAACCACAAAGACACACTGGCCCGTCTTGAATGGGTGTTTGATGTAAGTTCTCTGCTCTGATGGAACAAGCCTCTTCAACGCGGATGAGTACCCAACACGCAGGGAGGAGCCTCCAGGGCCCAGTCTCAGTTCAGCAAAGCGGCTCAGCATGACAGGTTCAACGTCAAAAAGCAACTCCTCATACAAATGCTCACTATAGACGGAACAGTACTCGTCCATAGAGCTGTACGCCAATGGTGTGCCAACTTCCCTGGTAGCGTCCACCACGGGAGACGTCTCTCCCTTCTTTATTCTATTCTTGACAGAGCTGTATTTCAAGCCCTCAGCGATGGTTGGCCACTCAGTTGATAACACAGGGTTGGTTCCCTCGATGTCTTTCATGCCATCCTCTCTGATGGATGCGAGGTCATCATCTGCGGCGGTCAGAGCCTGGTCAGGACGCAACACCGAGTGCGCCTTCTTAACGAACGTGGCAAACTCCTCTGGGGAACCGTGTGGGGTTGTCTCACCAGTCGACAGGCTCTCACAGGACTCACCATCGCTGGGGAAGGTACAATGCTCGGCGTCAGTGTAGTCCACATCCTCGAGGAAGAACGGGTTGGCCGATAGAGGCGCAAGGGCGAAGCTAGTGGATGGGGGCAGAACTCTTGATTTCTTGCAGCGACGTGCGTTATCAGACAGTGTTCCTGGTGTGTTTAAATGATTTGCTGGGGTTTTAGGGGTAAACTCTCCGTAAAGCGAATTGAGTTTGGGTTTACGAAATCTCGCTTCTGATTGGTCAATCGGCCAAGCGCTGGCGACTATACTGGGCAATTAGCAAAAACTCCGAGTTTGGAGCAGAAAATTGGACCACGGGTACTTACAGGTGTGATAAATTGATTGGGAGAGTTTCATGTTGTTTCTCCAGTATTTAGTGATGTCTTTTTGATGTTCTTTTCTCGTGGGCGTGGGCAGAAGTGGTTGGTAGAGGGGAGAAAAGTGGGCGAAACTTTCCCTTTTATAGTCGCCCAGGAAATCAAAAGAAATTCACAGGCACGGTCCTGGAAGTTCTAGAAGAGTCTACGGTTCGGGCAGTACCATTCACGTGGATCTCACGTGGAGCATGTGGTAGATAGAGTCTGTTCTATATAGTGCACATCATCTCCGAGGGAGTCTCGGAGTCGCGGAGAGATAAGAGATTCAAGAGATAAGGGAGAAGCATGGAATTGACCTTGAGCTATGTACTTCTTGCCGTCACATAGCCATGGTCAGCGTTGTCACCGGCCAGCACTGCAGGAGCCTTCAGCCTTCATATGTAGCTATGTATCCTATGGGAAATGTTCTTGATCTTTAGCGAAGTAGCCAATCTCATCACACATAGACAGCGGAACAATCCCTAGTGCTAATCAACAACAAAAGGCACATAAAGTCTGAAAGAGCATCGATACATCAACCATAGACCCTGTTCTCTGTTGTCTGAACTTGACTCCAAAGTTGTGTCTTCCCATAGTGAGACCTCTTGTTGACCTTATGACTTCCGATAAGGCATGTTTATCGCTGTACCGATCAGCTGCAGGGCTACCGCCTTAAATAAAATGATTCAATGACAAGTGATTGCATTGGATGGAGAAGAACTGGGGTCAATGGAAGCTGTGGAGACACGTGAAGCAGCTTGTAGGTGAAACATTACTTGGGTAACCAGATGAGTGGTAGGTGCAGCACAAGTCACGTGCGCTCCCGCAAAAAAATTCGCCTGGTCGCGGGTCTCGGCAGGGAGAACTTGCATCTTGTGACTTTCCTCCCAGCTCAGAAGCGCTTTCTTGAGGATCAACTGACTCAGAATTCCACAGACCCACCCACACACCATACACATACATACAGATGAGTTTCAGAGGCGGACGAGGCGGCGCAGGCGGTGGTTTGCAGAGAAACTTGCCCTTTGGACTCGACTACCAGGATGTCAACAAGCCACAAGAATCAGAGAAACCCACAATCCTCATGCCCGTGAATGGCGATGCGACCAACTTGGAGAAGATCGTGGCATCACACTACATCAACTTCCAGACCGCACTACGAGATGGTCCGTTCTTCACCGGTGATTCACTCGACGAGGACAAAGCCGCGAAGAAGCTGGAGGTGAGCGAAGATGGAATCAACGATGGACTCAAGAGATACTCAGATCGATACATCAAGAAGAGAAAGATCGGCCCGTCGATAGATGACCATCCATACAAGATCGAGTTCTTCCCACAGGAGCTGTACAAAGTGATGGGAGTCGATGACAAAAAGAAGAAGAAGCTCTTGGCGCTGTCATCGTTACAGAACTCCAAGGAGGTCTTGAACAACTTGGAGAAGGATGATATCGGGAACACAATTCTGGAGAAGCTCAAACAAGTTGGAGACGAGGATGAGAAGGAGGATGAACAAAAAGAACAACCAGTGGAGGAGAACTTTGACGATGAGTTCGAAGAAGATGACGATGACGACTACAACGCTGAGAAGTACTTCGATGACGGTGAAGACTTTGGCGACGAGGATGATTACAACGACGAAGCTGCATTTTAGTGTACTCAATAGACCTGTCATGCACTAATCTCAAAGTGTAAGAAAAAAGTCCCTTTATTTATCGTGGAGGCAGAGGAGGCAACGAGCTCTTGAACCTCGATGGACTCATCCGTGATCTTCCACCGCTGGATCCCATTGACTCCGATGACCCGGTGGAGTTCTTCGCTTGCCCAACAAACAAATCGTATGGTGTTGGGGCGTTGTGTTTCTCAAGTAACACGTCTGAACTGTCCTTTGTGTGAAGTCTTTCGCCGAAGCCCTTACGCGTGGTTGGACTCGTCTGTCCAGCAGTCACACCCTTGGCGTCATATGGGATACTGGCGAGGTCAAGACGTACTGGAGATGTGCTTCCAGACTTGTAGAAGTTTGTAGGTGGCTTTCTCTGCGGACTGCGACGACCCGCTGACTGTGTCTCTCTTACTGGTTCAATGACATCGTAGACTGAGTCGTTGGCCGGTGGGATCACAGGCATATGCGTCCCTGAGCCCGTCGAGCTCCCCGAGCTTCGAAGTGATACACTGTGTGATGGAACTGGTGGTGGTCTTGGTTTGCTTCTGTGCTGGCGCACCGGTGGTCCGTCAAAGTTGAGTTGCACTTCTCTCTCCAGCTCGTCGAAAGCGTTGGTGGATGAAGATGGAATTCTGTCGTCTGATTGTTCTCTGTTGGATATCAGCGGCAGTGATGACGAGGGTTTGTAGGGAACATACTCGTCTCTATCGATGAGTGGTGGGGATGCTGCCGTTGTTCTCACTGGGAGATCACTGAGACGTTGACGTGGGATATCTGGCAAGGAGTGGACGGACATCTGCGACGCGTTCATGGACTGGCGGAAGCTTTGCTCAAACGGAACTCTCTCAAACCCCACTGGATTACGTGGCAATGGCGGTGGGATTGCGCTCTCGTCGACCGGCTCTGGCTCTGGTTCTTCTTGACCCGGAATAGGAGGCAGTCTTCTCTTCCCCGCTCTAGAGGACATAGACATCGATGCCACTGACGAGCCCATCTTCCTCCCGGACTGTGTGAAAGTCGTACTTCCAGACGCTGGATAGAACGTCATCTCAATGTAGATCTCACCGGCTTCTGTGCCGTCTCCAGCTTGAAGTTGATGCCATTTGTCGTAACCCTCTTTCACTGACGCGTAAAACACCGGTGTAAAGTCAATTTCAGTCTCAGCAATCAAAGTTGGGGCCTTCTTGGTCTCATCGAGAACGGACAGTTTAAGAATTGGTGCACAGTCTGATGTGAGATGAAATCTGAACTCTGCGTCCCAGCGAGGGACCTGTCCACCGCGGATGTCAGCCTTGGTCTTGTCTGTGAGGTTGGCCAAGCGGAGAAGACAGTACGGGTTCTGCTTTTCGAGCTTACGCTTGTTCGGCAGACCACGCGCACGTGCAATGATAACGATTAAAGTTCCAGTAGACCCACGGAATTGTGACATATAGGGCTCAGTTCTCTGGTTTTTCGGACTTCAAACAAAGCTTTGATTCACCCCATCACCGAAACTTTTGTCCAACCCGAAAAGTAAACAAACAAACGGATTCGCGGGAGTGTACTTCGTGAAAAGTCACGTGCCAGACGGGGCGAGCTGCTGGCTGCTACGCCTGAGGTCAGTCGTCAAATGCTATTCATTGCCTCTTCAGAACGAAGTCAAACACCCTGGATCTGCTTGGAGGTCTTCACGTAGTCCACAAAGTCTTTTTTGCAAAGGACGAAGTACTCCTCGGACATCATACCCACTGGGATCTTCGGTGGAAGTGCAGGTGGTGCACCAGTTGGCACCGAGTCTCTGAGACAACCGCGGTTCCACGTACCATCACCGTTGTACAGTGAGACACCTTCTTCCACGTGAAAGTCTTGTGGTGTGACGAGACCCTTTTCCAATTTGTCCACCAACGCGTAGGTCTCAGCTGAGACAGGGACGTATGTCTTTTTCATCGTCTCCTCTCTTGTTCGCTGATGCTCGTTGCGGAGTGCTTCAAGTTTTGGCTGCATCTGAGCACCTTTACCAATGGATGATGCGGAGAAGGGGATACTGCTCAGGTCAATGTCGCTCATATTGAGTGGATCGTTGAGTGAGAGAGCAGATAGATCAACCCTGGATCTGTCAAACGTGGCTGATCCGTTGGTGGAAGTTGACGCCGCTGTGGATGTGGAACCGGAGCTATTCTCTCGTTGTTGAGACAGGTCAACTGGTCTTGGGTCTTTCTCTGGGACTTTTGGAAGCAATTCAGGAGAAGTGTTGACCTCGTGCAAGAGCATATCACCGCTGGGCTTGCGTTTGTGAAGATGATCGTAGTTGCTTGTCAAGGACTCCTTATATCGTCTCTTCACCTTCCTTGCGAGCTTCCTCAGCCCATGACGTTCTTCTTTGACATCGTCATCAAAGACACGGTCAACAGATGATATGAGAGTCTGTGCCTTATCCGTCTCCCTGCCGCTCCCTGGCTTCTGAACACCCTGGGGTTGCTGCTTCGACTGCTTTTCACCTCTCTTCTTCATCGGAAGCATCGGCACCACCTCGTAAAAAGTGAGCTCAACATCGATCTGACCGACAGGGCTCAGCGTTATCCAACGGTCCGTCTCCTTCTGGTAGAACACGTCGATCAGGTTCATTTCTCCCTTCCCCAGACAGATCGGAATGCGGCCTTGGCCTTGACTCTGCATGACGAAAACACGTAACAGCGGTGTGGCCTCCGGTGTGATATCGAAGCGGCACTGTGAAGCCTCCGACCACTTCAGCGACGGCATGTCCATGGCAAACGTGGACTCAGTGCGGTGGACGACATTGTCAATCTGAAAGAGAACGTAGATACCGCCCGCTTTAGGATCACCGCCGTCTGTTTTCTTCTTGGAGTACCTTACTCCACGCGCCTCCAACGGGTCGACAACTAGAACACCTTTGGCTGAGGTCATTGTGTGGAATCTGGTTGATCTGATTGTTGGCTTATGTAGAGCCACACGACTGGACTGAATTTCATTTCGTAGCTTTTCATTGTTTGGGGTAGGGCCTGTACACCGGCGAGAGGGCTGTGCTAAAAAAAGGTCATCGCGCGAGGGTCAAGCGACAAGCACCAGATCAATTAAACGACGCTACGGAAAGTGGTTAATCATACACAGCTCATAAAATTCAAATCAGCGTCTCGATCTTTTGTAGTTAGACTGAGAACTTGAACCATATGGACGTTTTGTTGGAATGGACCCAGAGTTTCTTCTTTCTCTCTCAGAATGGGACGGAGCGGCTGGAAGAGCACGAGATGGAGCACCAGGTGGAGGTGGAGGTGGAGGTGGTGGCGGCGGAGCAGGAACCGACGAAGTCGGTGTGCCAGATGCAGAGCCACGGGACTCTGTATGTGATGAAGTGTTGGAAGATGTGCGGTACACACCAGTAGTGTACTCCTTGCGTCCATGATCTCTTTGAAATCTGTCTCTGTTCTCAAATCTGTCACCTCTTCTGTCAGGGCCCCTCTCAAGTCTGGACTCAAAGCCCATATCCGATCTTCTACCCCCAACCCTGTCACTAAATCTCCCACCTCTCTCAGGTATATGTGGCATGCGAGGAGCTGGTGCAGCATGTGTCTCTCCTTGGCGGACAAGCGTGTCTTGTGCAGGAAGTGGTGCCCTGCTTCTCACAATGGCTTCTTGAGCAGGGAGTGGTGCCCTGCTTTTGACAGATGTGGTGCCGGTTTTGGCCGATGTGCCGGCTCTAGCAGCGTTGACAGCAGCGTCCCAGTTTGACGTAAGAAGTGCATTACCAAGGACCTGTTCAAATTGACGGCCTTCAGGTTCATGACCACCGCAACACCACTCAAAGTACTTCGAGAGACCCGTTTTCATGGACTCAGCTGAGCAGTCATCACGTTGAAGGATAGCCACAATGTCAGGTCGATCAGCAGTTTTTCTGAGAATCCTCTGGAGACTGTGTGCCTTGATGTCCCTGATAATGTTGGATCTGACAACCGCAGGTGTACTCGAGCTGTAACTGGCGGCTTTCACAGCAGGATTCACAGATGGAGATTTGATGGCCTTAGGACCGGATGGCAACTCCTCCAAAGCAATATCAGGCACAGACTTGATGGAAACACCGACCTTCGAAACATCTTGCTTCAGAGATTGCTCCCTCTCAGAATCAATAGTTGCAACAACCACACTCTCTGAACTCTCAATCTTGACCTTTGGACCATCCTCAGGCTTGAAGTCGGAATCGGTCTTGTCCTCAATCTTAAGGTCTGCATTTGGGGTGGACTTGTCGTTGCCTGTGGTAATTTCCTCCACTTTGACACCGTTACTGTTGGTCTCTTCAACAGCGGGCGTGGTCTCGCTCTCGACATCCATGGCGGAGTCATCGGACTTCAGAATGTCAGATGTTGGGTCACCCCTCATAGAAGCGTCGTCTTCTTCCAAGTCAGCGTCTTGAGCAATGTCGTCGGCGTCCTCTTTTTTCAGAGACGATGATAGCCGAGCAGCCTCAACATCAACATCCATTTTGTCAGAGCCATCAGTGACGGCAGCATCCTCCACCGCTATCTCAGCTTCTTCCTTCGCCTCATCGGCCTCTGATTTGGCTTTCTCGGCAAGAGCGGTCTCTCTCTCCTTCTCCTCTGCAAGCTGCTTCGAGAGTCTGACCATCTCTTGTCTCTTTCTCTCACGCTCAAGCTCAGCAACCTTCTCCTGAGCGAGACGTTCTTGTTGCAGTTTCTCTTCACGCTTCTTGATCATCTTGCGTCTCAGAACAGCTTCTCTTTCACCCTGTAACTTCTTCTTCTCGTCATCAGAGCAGTCTAAGAACTCCCAAATATGGACCCACTTCTTGGAAGCAGACTGCAAAAGTGCAACAATGGCGTTGGTGGCCAGCTTCAAGTCTTCTCGGGTCTCAGTACGGGCAGCTTCCTCGGCAGATTCTCTGAGCGTTTCACCAATCTCGTCGACACGGATAGCAGAAATGAAATTTTTCAAGAATGTGAATGTGTTTCTTCTCGACAGGTACTCATCAGTATCAAGAATGTTGGAATCCAGTGAGCTCACGATCAGCTTCATGGCATCCACAGACTTCTTCTTCTCCTCCGGTGTGGCTTCGTCTCTACCGTAAAAGGCAAACACCTCACTGATGAACAAACCAAGATTCTCCGCTTCAAGAGAAGTCAATGTGAAGAGGAGCGAGATAACCAGACCATCAGACAACAAGTAGTCTAGAACCTTTGCACATGCCTCAGAGTCCAAGACAGTAGTGATGAAGGAAGCGACAAAGACAGCATCAAACCCTGAGTGGAGAGCTCTCGGAATCACACAGTACTGAACAAAGGACTCAATCTCAGCATCTGTTGGCGTGCCAGAGGCAAACCAGTCCTTCTTTGAAGCTTCAATCAGCTCAGTTATGCGCGCAGCATGTGCCTCATGCTTCTCCCTGTCTTCACTCAAAGTCTCCAAGATTCCGAAGTTGAACTTCTCCTTAGCGGCCAACTCGGCTCTCAACTTGGCATCCTGTCTCATGACGTCCTCACTCTCATCTCTGCGGGACGACTGAGTGATTCTGATGCGTTCGGTAATACCACGGTTCTCAGCCTTCAAGCGTTGAAGCTCGTTGTCGTACCATTTACCATCAAATCCAATATCGTAGAGGTTGAGACGCCAAAAATCAATGTACAACACCTTCTTCAAAGCACCCAGCTCAAGGACATCATCGGAGAGCTCGATTGGTATATCGGCAGCAGTGTGTTCCCTCCAGAGCTCAAGAGCCCACTGGATCGTCATGCCGTAGCTGGACACGAGGTCGTTGACACTTGTTACCTCACCTTCAAACAGAGAACCAATGTGGCCTTCAAAGAAGTTAACGAGTTGGCAGTAGGTGAGAAGAACAGACGTACACTCATCAGAGCGGTCTGTAATCACCTTGAAGTGTGTCTCAGAATCAGCATCTTGCAAGAGCTTCTGGTTGTATTGGTATAGTAAGACAAAGAACTCCGCAAGTTGTCCACCATCAGCAAGAGTCTTCACCAATCTTACACCAGAGCGGATGGAATCATCACGAGAGTCCATAATCACCTTACGTGTCACTTTCTGCAAACTTTCACCGCAGTTCAAGAACTTGATCTGTTGGGCAGACAAGTTGGAGTACTTCTGGATACCACCCATTTGGCCGATGAGTTCTCTGAAGATCGTCAAACCGACGGAGTTACCCTTATGCAAGGACTTCAAACAGTAAGTCAAGATAGGCGTGATGTCAAAAGCGGAGTAGTTTTTAGCCAACTTGGCGATGAAAGTGGAGAGAGACTGCAACCAAGTGGCATCGTTGATACCGTCAGCCTGGATGGACTCACGACGGAGGGTCAATCTGTTCAACAAGACAAACACCAAGACATCCCAGGCGTAGTCAGTGAAGTAGCGAGCTGCCTCAACAACCAAGTTAGTTAAGTTGTCGTAACTCTCGACTTGTGAAATGATCGCGTTGAAAGCAGGCAGTGGGTTGGCAAATGTGATTTTGGACAAGCGTCTCATGGTTGGTTTCACATTCTCTTTTGTCAGTCTCTTCAAAATATCCTTCGTACTCTTCTCCGCCTTCGAGTAGTTCAGTCTGACATACTCGTTGTTCTTGGACGTGACCAGCTGGAACTCACCGTACAGGTTGAACCTCCAATCCAATGGAAAACACTTCAAGAGCGAGAACATGTCATGAGCTGCAACTGGGTTCTCCTGGATGAAAGTGGAGGCCGGAAGGATGAATTTTCTGGTGTAGTCAAACCACTGGGACAATTTCTCCTCATATGATGGTGTACCCTCAGAGGCCTTCAAATCATGGAGTGCAATTTTGGAAAGAACAGAGACCAAGAGTGGATCCTCGCCGATCTTAGCACCAAAGAAGGACAAAAACTCGTTGGAGAACTTTATGAAGTCGTCGACGTTGTTGACGAGAGGCAGTCCTTCAGACCATTCAGCGAAGAAGAAACCTTCCCCCTTACTGGCACAACCATCCCAGATCTGCTTTCTGTACGGTTGTACCTTAGCGTTCGTTCGGGTCTGCGTAAGAAGGGAAACATCATCGGAATTCAATGGGTTGAGCTGAGCCTTCAAAGGTTCGAGCATGTGGTCAACCATTCTCAAACACAGAGGTAATGTCTCTTTAGATGCAAACGCCAACTTCGGGTATCTCCCGAGCAAGTAGAGGGTGGGATAGTAGAGACCATCTTGCAAGAACTGCTTGAACAACTGAACCTTGAGGTTGAGCACATCCAATGGATCCTTCTTCTCCTCCTTCTGCTCCGAGCTAGCTTTGGTTGGATTTCCTTCCTCGTCTTCATCAGCCAATGGACCACTGAGCGCCAATGCACTTGCGGAAGCCTTGAAGATCTCCTCGTCCACCTTCTCGACAATGCGTTCGCAAAGAATCTCCATCTCCTTGTCATCAGGTGGCAAGAACTTGTAAATGGATGCAAATGAGACAAGACCTTCCTTGATAGCGATGGAAACAAACGTGATCAAACCAGCGTAGTCAGAAGTGACGTTTTGAAGCTTCCAACCAAGAGCGAGCGCGAGATCCTCACTGCCACCCATTGACAAATCTTCCAGAGACTTGGTAGATGCTTTCTCGCTGTTCGTCCACCAGCTCGAAGCCTTGATGTATGCAATGGCGAACTTGTAATGCTTCAGCTCAGAGACGAAGAGTCCCACAAGGGCAAGCAAACATCTGAACGGATCCAAATTGAAGTGACCAATGAGTGTCTCAGTGGCTCTGGCAGCGTAACCAACTTCGAGATCCCAGTTCGGAGAGGTCATGCAATCGTGGACAATGACCATGAGCTTGGCATAGCCTTCTGGACACTCGAGGAAAAGGTTGTATCTGCTCTGTTCCAGCATATCCTTCTTCATGGCGACCTTCTTTCTCTCATACTCACGGACAATGTCAAATTTCTTGAAGCCAGCCTCCTGGAACATGTACTTGCCAATGTGGAGCGGCGTGATACCGTGGAACTCTTGCTGAAGTTCTCTCACGAAAAGAACTAAACGGTCGTCGATGTGGAAGGTGCTCAACACAGCAACCAATGTGATCTTTGGTGCCTCTGCGTCGGACTCCAAAACTGGTGAAATCAACTGGAAGAGAATGGACTTCTCCACACGTTCTGGACAGTACTTCACACACAAGAACATCTCGTAGAACAGAGCGTGTGTGTCGGGCTCCATGTTCAGTCTCAACAAGACGTCTTCGATTTGGCCGTCCTTGATCTTTTGAAGGGCCTCAGCGGTCAACACCTTCCAGTCATGTATATGTGCATACGGCTCATCCTCGTCTTCCTGGCTCAAAATCTGAGCAAGAAGTGCCTCTCTCTTCTGATGCTTGAGCACCTGAGGGTCAACAACCTCTTCTCCGGCGGCGTCAGGCATCTCCACGTCTTGAGCGGGCGGCTCGGCTTCTGGCTTCACCGTGATACCCTCTTTGGGTGATGCTGACGGGGAGACCATGTCTGGATGCGGTACAATGGTGTCTGGGTGGTGAATTGGTGGCTTTTCTGGGTGGAGGTGGAGTTTTGTTGATGTTCCCGAGCGGCTAATTTTCTGGTGAGCGAAGGAGCGCGCGAAGTTGGGCAAAATCTTGAGAGGGTTCTCGTCGGTGGGCGGCTAGTTGTGGTGAGCAGAAAAGCAACAGATCGAGTCAGAATGGCAAGTGGATTCCCCCAAATTTGTCTTATACGCGGCTACTAACATACAGACAGGCGGACAAAGTCAGAGAACAGAACGTTTATGAACAGTTGAAGAGCCGCCACATCGGGCTCGGTGACTCTGACACAACAAAACAGTGAGTTAAACGACACCCGCTGCAATTCAAAGAATCCTTACTAACAATAAACCAGCGAATGGATGGAAAATGTCCACAGAGACACCTACGCCTCCACCACGGGGCACCCTGCGCTCCTGCAGTTCCTTGCAATCGCACACGACACACCAAAGGTGATGATGAAACAGCAGCTGATCGAGAAGATGGTCAAACCATGCGGTCCAAGACCCCCAGAATGATCGAAGCTACATCAAACCATTCAGTCATAAGTATTGGTTAGAGGAATGGAGATATAAAGTCCAAGGCTTTTCTGTTCAGTGCTCCGTCACTCAGTTGTTGATCAATGGCGCGTTCTCGGCATCGGCAGCGTTACCACTGTCTCTCACATTGACACCCATGATGGCAACAGAAGCGAGGAAGAGGAAGCCAGAGATGGTGAAGGCAAAGATCCACTGCAAGGCAAACACCTTGGTGAAGAGCTGGCCAAGACCAAGACCAAGCATCAAGGCAGCAGAAGACAGACCGACAGACCAGTCACGGTAAATAGCCAAGAAGAAGGTTGGAACGAGCAAGAAGTCCCAGATGAACACATTGGCAACGACACGAGCGGCAAATGAGTGTGAGTCAAAGAGCACAGCACCGCCCCAGAAGAGCACGTACAACAACCAACTGAATGGCAAGGCAGCCACTGGCATGTGCACCAAGAGGATGTGGGACAAGCTGGTGTCGGTGTAAGTCTTCTGGCTGGTGTACAGAGCAACAATGTTAAACAAGTTGATGACGACGACAACCTCCGCCCAGAAGTAGTGACCGGACACAAAGAGCAGAGTCCAGAGGAAGTGCAGCAAGTTGAAAACGTTGAAGTAGCCCCCAACATTAGAGGCAACCTTGGTGCGGACAGTGTTGGTGACCCCGCCCAGAGCCTGCGACACAGGATTGGAGCTGCGGGACTGTGGGTTTGTCTCTTCTGGGAAAAAGTACTGAGCCACAAAGGCAACCTGGAGAAGGTGCATGAAGCCCCAATAGAGGAGGATCACTAAGATGTTGGCAGTGAATGGCGTAAAGCCAATGCGGTAGTAAGGGTCTTTCTCCGGGTCGTCCAAGTCGTGACCAGCTCTACCGGCAAGGTAGCGCACATTGGCGTAGACAGAGAGCACCAGAGTGACGACGGAGCCGAACTTAGTAACGTTTGAGACCATTGTTATCGTGAGATCAAGTTGTGGATCAAATTCCTCGTAGAATTTGGCAGCCAGGGAAGCAGCAAGGATTGCGAGCCTTATATAACACACGCCACCCGAGCACGGGTTCCAAGATCCTCCCGCGTACGTCAAGGTTGCTACTTATTCTGCGAGTGCCCCTACCGGGTGTTCTCCACCAATCCCGGCTGGTCTCGGCTGCCTCGAAGCACCCGGGATGTCACACCTTGCATCAAGTACGAGTCTACTACGTGTATGGGACGGTATAGTGTGTACATGCGCTTTGTTATATTACAACGGTCCGTTATGTAGCGAAGGGCTTCAACACCTCTGCGCTCTCGGCAATCTCCACTTGTAGAGTGCGCCCATCAGCAATGGCGCCGTTGAGCTGTGAGACAATGGATGGGAGAGCAGCCTGGTTCTCGTACAGGATCTCAGCGGTGGTAGAGCCAGAGGCGAGATCCACAACTCTTACACCGAGAATGTTACCAAAGACACTCAAAGCGGAGCGGAGCTCGCTCTCTGTAGTTCCAATGACGAGGTTTCTGACCCTCAGGAACTTGGCGTCTTTGGAGTTCTTGATGCTCAACACTGGGCCAAATGAGGATGTGGACACAGTACCACTACTCTTAGTCTGCTTGTTGTTATTATTGATATTGGTCTTCTTCGGCGTCTGCTTTTTGGCTTGTTCTCTGTACTTTTTGATGTACTTGTCAAATGATACCGTTGGCTTATCGTTAGACTTTTTCGTGTTCTTCGTGTTCTTCGTGTTCTTCGTGTTCTTCGTGACTTTTGATGCTTTGGCTGGAGTGGCCTTTGTTTGCTTTTGGGATCCCGCTATCCTCTGGGCCAGGGGCTTGGTGCTTAGTGATCCTTTCTCAAGGGCAGCTTGTAGTGGGTTGACCTTCTTGGCCGGTTTCTTATTGTTGTTGTTGTTGGTGGTCTTTTTGGTGGATTTCTTGTCCTCCTTCGAGCCAATTCGAGCTAAAAGAGGGTTGGACTGCTTCTTCTTAGCCATGATCTATGGGGGATGCGAGTGGAGTGTGATGTCGATGAGATCGGGAGGCGTTGGCAAGGATGAGCTTCGAAAAGTTATCGCGTCGCAGACTTCTCTGTGGAACACCGCTGGCGCCTTCGGTCGCTTTTTTCCACAGCGTGTTGCGAAATTATCCGGAAACGGTAAGAGTTTACACAAACCGGCACAAATTGTGTCCCCCTTTGGACGGGGCTCTGCTGTTTATGCCGACAAAGTGCGCAATTCGCGATAAAACGGCCGGCCGCGGGTTAGAAGCTTCGAAGGGCGCACACAACGTAAACAAAACCTTCAGCACATCACTCCATCGCCGCACCGATCCCGACCAGAACTCCCCGAGCAATCCAGCACCTGCCACAAACGGTGTCCGCTGACCCATCTTTCCCTAAATCCTCTCTTACACCCCGCGTTTCAGCAGACAGAGACCTCAGACATAATCACCACTCGTTTCCCATTCCGGACTGCAATCAACAGAGCATTCCCATCAAGACACCACCCAGACCGCAAGCCATATCAGCTATAAAATTCCCTGCCCTTTACCGTTGGGACCCCTGATACAACACCACATATACACACAACAATGCCACTCTGCGGAAGCGCAAAGAAGCCACGTGAGTACCCGAGAGGAACGTCTGCCCCAGTGCCTTGACCACTTTTACTAACAGCTTTCGCCACCAGTTGAGCGTAAGATCGTCATCCTCGGTGATGGTGCCTGTGGTAAGACGTCTCTCTTAAACGTCTTCACCAGGGGCTATTTCCCACAAGTGTACGAGCCAACGGTGTTTGAGAACTACGTGCACGACATCTTTGTCGATGGTAAGCCAATCAAGTTGTCATTATGGGATACCGCTGGCCAGGAAGAGTTTGATAGACTCAGATCCCTGAGTTACTCAGACACACATACCATCATGCTCTGCTTCTCAATAGACTCCCGTGACTCGTTGGAGAACGTTCAGCATAAGTGGGTTGGTGAGATTGCAGACCACTGTGAAGGTGTGAAGCTCGTTCTCGTGGCTTTGAAGTGTGACTTGAGGAACGACGAGGGAGACGATGACGATGAGGACGAAAGTGAAACACGCCAGAACGCCAGAGGTAAGAACTTGATCTCCTACGAGGAAGGTTTGGCCATGGCTAAGACGATCGGTGCCCTCCGTTACCTTGAGTGCTCTGCCAAGAAGAACAGAGGTGTCAACGAGGCATTCACCGAGGCGGCCAGATGTGCCATCACAGCGAAGCCGAAGGGTGCTAATGACGATGAGGAGGAGTCAAGTGGTGCTTGTACAATCATGTGAAGCTGCTGTCAACTTGCCCTTTTTTACTACCGTTCATGTTCTGATCCTTCGATATTAAATTCTCTCTTTATGGATTCTCTTTGTCATTAGTCTCTGTGTTTATATCATCACTTCATCATCCAAAGTTCATTCTACATTCAGCTGGTTTGTAGTTCATGAGAGTGTTTGCGACACTCGTTTTTTCGGTTGGTGATATAAATAATAGATGCAAAGAAGGAAGAACTGAGATATGGAGATCAAGCGTCTTCGAACATGGACTCCAAATACTGACTGGGAACAGCTCTAGAACGTGCCTTATAAGCTCTGGTAGCACCTCTGTCAGGACTCTGGAGAGACACGTCTGGGTAGTTGTCGTAGCTTCCGTCTCGTTCATGGTAGTTCTGTCTTTGTTGTGCAACAGAGGAGACATCCGTAGTTGATCCGATCTGACCGACAGATGATGATAAGACTCTCTTGTGGCTCTTGTTCAAGTTCATGACCTCTGCAGTTGGCGAGATGAACATCGAGCGTCTCTTGTTGTCCTGTGGGTCCAAAGTGGAGAACAAAGCTTCGTTGGACTTCATGAAGGCGTCGGAGACATCTGCCAGCGAGTTGTCCATCTTGGTCTCATACAACAACGGAATCTTTCCTTGCGAGACACTCTTCCGCAGGTTCGTGGTGGACGAGTATGTGGAGGACATCATCATGTTTTTCTCCTGTGCACCTCCTTGGTGGAACGAACTTGATGAGGACTCTGTGAGGGAAAGCGACCTCTTGGCTGCACGACGGGCCAGGATACTGCGTACGAGGAGGAACATGAGGAGACAGACCAAGAGGAAGCCAGCGACGGCGGCGACCGCAATGAAGACTGTGCCCGTCGGGGCTGTCGAGCGCCAGATGTATGGGTTCCCTTCCGTGGATGGAGGCGTGATGGTAGGCGTGGTCCAAGAAGAGGTGGTTGAGGTGGCGGAGGTTACAGCCGTGGCCGTAATGGAAGGCATCGAGGTCTTCGATGTGGTCGTCATCTTGGCGAGCTATTTCTGGCAGTGCTGGCGTGGACAACGGACGGAGGGGAGATGGACAAGCAGGCGAGAGAAGAACGAAAAAAGGACAACAGATCACGGCTCCAACTCCTTCGGAATGAGACCGTTTCAAGCGGGAAGGTTTTTGTTTTGATTTTGTTTGTGGCTTTTGCGCGAAAGTTCCCGATTGTTCTCCGGGGCTAAGTCGTTCGCTGATTTATCCCGATCCGGACGAAGTCCGGTGTGGGTGCCAGGGCCTTTGATGGGTGGCCCTTTTGCGGGGGGAGAAGAAGGCAATCTTGTGTATATTTGGGCCCCTGAGCAATGTGACTGCCAGTGACCAGCCAAGTTGATGCAGGGAAGCTATCGCTCGGAGTGCACAATTACCGGCTGATACATTCCGAGTAGACGCGCAAGTACGGGGTTGATTATTCCTCTCATGAGTCGATGCGTCCTCTCCAGGGGGGTCACTCCTGCATTAATTCACAGCTGATCTATGGTACCTTCTTCTTGGAACACACAAGCTCCAAACGACGACTCAGAACCCAGAACCTCCTTGATCTCTGCCTCAGGGTTGATGAACCCGATGCTTTTTTTGTAATGATGTGTAACGTTGAGGTTCAACTTCTTCATGGATGGCAATGAGCGGGCAAACAGTTCAGACACAACACCAGAGCGTGCGGCATTGCAGTTTTTCTCCACATCGAGTTGCTCCAGCTTTGTCACATCATAAAGCAGTCTCAAGTACTTCACACCGCCTGCTAACACCTTCATCTTCCTCAACGATGGGAATGAGTGGACATCAAATGTCTCGTAGTCGTCACGGGAGAAGTTAACGAACTCCAAGGTCTCCAACTTATCAGCACGGAAGCTCAGAAGAACATCTCTGCGCTCCATATCCAACGTGTACGACCGAGGCGTACCGCCATCCAGAGTCAACTTCGTCAGCGATGGAAAGCTCAAGTCCTTCAAGGCCGGCCAAGCCTTTCTGAAGATTGGATCACGGATACCACGAATAGTGAGATCCTTCAAGTGCTTTGCTCCACTCAAAAGAGTTATCCCCTTTTGGATCTGCCCGATGTGTGGGTTGGTGAGAGATAGGACCGAAAACTCCAACGTCAACTTCTCAATTGTTGTCTTTTCAAAAGCGGCAATGAGTTCAGCTAGTTTCCGTATCGTTGGTGGTCCATCTTCGATCTTGGTCTGCTTCCAGACTAGCTTGAAGCGGCATTCCTTGATCTTGGGTGCTTTGAACACAGGGACGTTAACCCATCGAGTTGGAAGTGGATCACAGACAGCGTACACAGAAAGTTTCTCCAAAGAAGGAAGATAGATCTCTGCAAAGTATGCGGTCAACAAACACGAGAACTTCAGCTCCTTCAGCCTGTGGAACACCGGGTTCTGGATAACTGGACCGTTGACAAAGTTGACCTCGAGAGTCTCCACGTTCTTGAGGAAGTCGTACTCACTGCTGTCAACGTCATCGGATGTGCCCCAAATCCACGAGACGTCGTCGTACTTCCCCTCGATGAGTTCATCATGTGGCTTTCTGATCCCTCGTGACATACTCGCACGTTTGAGTTTTGGGAAAGAGAGATGGAAGAAGCTCGGGAAGAGCTCTCTGTGATCGAACGAGAAGATGAACTCCTCGAGCCTTGGTGCAGTGATCTCGGTGTACTCCATCGGAATGTAGTCAGTGATCTGATTGCTGTTTGGGACAGCCACCCGGAGAGTTCTGGCATTGGGCAAGTCAATGTTACTCAGACTGCACACCTCCGTCATTTTGATACTCTTGGATGCGATGGTGGTGTCGTAGAGAGACCATTGGCCATTCACTTCGAGAATGAGGTTCTCTGTTGGGTACTTTGAGAAGTCGAACAGCCCGACTGTGTCGTTGGTCGTGATTACTTGGTAGGTCATCTCATCAAAGTCAAATCTGAGGAGATCACCACCCAGACAGAATGGCTTCGTGGTATAGTCAGGAATGAAGACACTGATGTGCGAAAGGTTCTCTCCCGAACCATCTGGCGTGGCTTCCAATTTCATCATCGTGAAGTTCTCCCTGGTGGCTCGGGTGTCTGTGATGACAAGCGAAGTGTGCTCAGCCTTGATGAGGTTGATCGTGTCGACAAAGCTGTAGGGCATTGGCTCGTGGTACTGGATGATGAGGAAGTTGTGGAGCTGAGCCGATAAGAGAGTCACGAGATGATCGATGTCGATTCCAGTGAGATTGTTGATTTGTATCAAGTTGAGCTTGCGTTCAATTGTATCAGCTCCATTGTTAGGCACCGCAGCCTCAAGAAGTTCGATTGTATCGTACGTAACTTGACCGTTGTAGCCTTCTTAGAAGGCTGGAATGTCTGGGGACGGGCTTCCGATAGCACATCTGAAGAGCGAGGAGAGCGAGGGGCAGGCGAGAAGGACATATTTGATATCAGAGGGCTCCAGAAGGAGCATCACTGAGAGCTGAACCTCAGATGGGAGATCTTCGAATGAGCTAGGCATCGTTGGCTGGAGCAGAAGTCACGGACAAGGGGCTTGACAGAGCCTTGAACCAAAGAAAAGGAGGTGCCGCTGCGTGCCGCGGCAATCCTACTAGATGGTGTCCGGGTGTATCAACAAACCCACAACGTCGGGCCGCACACTTCAAAGCCCAGCCTCTCGCACTTGGCTGCCACTGCACAGCAACTGAAACCCCGACCACCACCACACAATGACTACCCCTACAACGATATATGTCCCACCACTGAACTTTGCACTCGTCGAAGACCGGATCTACCGCTCGGGCCACCCGGTGCCCATCAACTTCCCCTTCCTTAAGACGTTGGACCTTCGCACGGTGATATATCTGGGCGACAAGGAGGACAACTACGAATACTACGAGTTCTTGAAGGGGCAGGGTATACGATTCGAGTACATCAGAATGGAGTCGTCAAGCGAGCCTTTCATCATGAACGACCCGGAGGCCATTATCCGTGCGTTGAAGATCATTGTGAATACGGATAACTATCCGATCCTGATACATTCGAACAAGGGGAAGCACAGGATTGGCGTGCTCGTGGGCATTATGAGAAAGCTGTTGCAAGGATGGAGTATCACGGGAATATTCAACGAGTATGACAAGTATGCAGGCGGCAAAGGTGAGAGTGATATGGAGTTCATTGAGAGTTTTGAGACTAGTCTGAGTACTGATTTGAACAAGCTGCCTGGGTTTGTACGGATCGATGTTGATGGTGCGTCGTCATCATGAACATAAGAATTAGTTACATAAGCTTTGTTCTAATGTTTTGGAGGAACTCCATCTCCTCCGTGTTGAGTTGTAGAGCCTCTGGGAGGATTACATCACTGGATGTGATGACGATCTTTCTCTCTTCTTCCCCGGAGTGCTTCTCCCGTGTGAACTCAACAGTTTGGTCACTGTCTTCCTTAGTAGATACACCCGTTGTTAGTGGCTCCACAACCTTCTCCTCGTCTGGATGTGGATTTGGCTTCGTGTAAGCAGTCCACCAATGCGTAGGGTACTTCCGTAGCACGTTGTTGGTGATGCAGGCAACGGCTATCATAAGGACAGAACTGATGATGTGGTCTGGAATGTACCACCAACTCATCTTCCTCACATCTTCATCGATGAGTGGGATGAGAGCCGAGGCACCAGCAGGCGGATGAACTGTGTTGGTCAAGGACATAACCACACTGGACAACGCCATCGACAGAGCACCTCCGACATAGTAATGGTCTCTTCCAGTCTGTGACAGGCCGAACAGCTTCTGGACACAGCAACCGATTATGGCACCAATGACATGTCCTCCGAGGATGTTCCGGGGTTGTGCTAGTGGAACCTGAATTGCATTGAAAGCAAGCACAGCAGTTGCACCGTACGAGGCGAATATCACTGGTGCGTGGTGAGCCCTGAAGATACCGGAGCGCAGGAACACTCCTTCGATGAGCAACACGGAGACGAAGGAACCGATGAAGATGTCGAGCCAAATCACCGGGTCTGGTACATTTGTCTTGGGCTTGTGTCCACCCAGCCATCGTGATATGTAGCTGGGTAGTCTTGGGACGATGGAACGAGGAACGTATGGGTCCAGGAAGCGGTCCACTGTGTACTTCAGCGACATTTCGAACAGATTCTCAGGCTCTCGATGGTGTTGAGATAAGGGGGAAAAAGAAGGACCCTTTGCCAGATGCGAAAGTGGGGGACGAGCTGCCGCGGTGTGTCGTCGGAGTGGGGACAGAGAAGTGTCTGGGGTATGACGGCCTGCACACCTGGATGGAGAAGAGCTGATGTCCCTCAACAAGTGTTGAGAAAGGGAGAAGAATGAGCGGAACGTTTGAAAAGCATCGCAGACGACCGGCGAGGAGCCCCTTTCGAGCGTTGTAGCCGAAGCGGAAGAATCACAGACAAAGACCCGCGCTAAAAAAGACCGCAGAATGCTGTGGAAGATTTTGATGGCAGAGCGGGGCGCCTTGCGAAGCCCCTATGGATCGAGATACTACAAGAAGGCACCGACACTGCCAATCAGATTCAAAGTCACCCTCACCACTAGCAAACACTCAGGAAATCGCCCCAAACTGCCCTTCCTTAGCACCGCTACCCCGCTGCCGAGCGCTGCTCCACGCGGCCTCCGCGGAGATTTTGCCGAGCCGCCCATCGAACGCATTCGCGAAGATTTCGCGGAGATTTCGCGGGCGGGCTCGCAGCAGTTGGAATTGACACGCCAAAGATGTTTGGGCTGAGCGAGACCCGTCGGGCAGCCACGGCCACAACCACACGCGAACACATCAGATCACAATGGCCCCAAAGCTCGAGCAGTGGGAGATCAAGAAGTACTGGGAGATCTTCTCCGGATTGAAACCGGTTAACAACAAGCTCTCGGGTGATAAGGTTTCTGTTGTGCTCAAGAACTCCAAGCTCAGCGATGATAAGTTGACCAAGATTTGGGATCTCGCAGACATCGATGCCGACGGCAATCTCGACTTCGAGGAGTTCTGCATCTGCATGAGACTCATCTTTGACCTTGTGAACGGCAACTTGACCGTGCTTCCAGAGCAGCTACCGGAATGGCTTATCCCATCCAGCAAGGCACACTTGATCCAAGCCAACAAGGCCCTCTCGGGTCGTGACCAAGCCACACAGCAAAGATACTCCGACTCAGAGGATGAAGACGCCCCAGGTGCACAGTTTGACTGGTACATCTCTCCAGGAGACAAGACGACGTACGAGCAGATTTACTCCTCCGCCGCAGACAGATTCGGCCGAATCACATTCGACTCCCTCTCGGGCCTTTACTCGACATTGAAGAACGTTTCGGACGCAGATGCAAGATTCGCCTGGAACTTGGTGAACCCAAGATCTTCAGAGACGATTGACAAGGATCAGACGCTCGTGTTCTTACACATGCTCAACCAGCGTGAGAGCGGGAAGGCCATGCCAAGAGGTGTCCCAGCCTCCCTTAGAGCCACTTTCTCCAAGGAGACTCCAGACTACTCATTGGACTCACACCAAGCTACGATCCAGCAGTCTCAGCCTGCTTCGAAGCACTCGTTTGCTGATAACTACCTTCAGAGAATCGGCGGGTCCGGGTTGGCAAACAACACCAAGGGCACTGACTTCTCATCTACACAGGGTACAGACTGGGAAGAAGTGAGACTCAAAAGGGAGCTAGAGGACCTGGAGCAGAAGGTTGCCGCTGCTGAGGCTGAAGCCGAGAAGAAGAAGAATGAGAGATCAGCAGGCGGTGCCACTTCCAACAAGACTTTGCTTGTGAGAAGAGAGCTGGAACAGTTGTTGGAGTACAAGCAGAAGCAGCTCGTTGAGGGAAGTAAGGGCGCCAACTTG